>PVJI01012952.1:11504-49612 GCA_004026765.1 Micronycteris hirsuta | reverse complement strand
TAAAAATGTCAGTTTAAAAAAACTCTTAAACTAGGAATAGAGAACTTCCTCAATTTGATGAAGAGGACTTACACAATACATATACAGAAAAACCATTGCACTTAATGGTGAAAGACTGAAAGCATTTCCACTAAGATCAAAATCACCAAGAGGGCCCTGGCTGGTGTAGCTCAGTGGATTGAGCACGGGCTGGGAACCAGAGGGTCCCGGTTCGATTCCCAGTCAGGGCACATGCCTGGGTTGCGGGCCAGGTCCCCAGTGAGAGCCATGTGAGAGGCAACCATACATTGCTGTTTCTCTCCCTCCCCTTCCCTCTCTCTAAAAATAAATAAAAATAAAAAATCTTAAAAAAAATCATCAAGAGGAAGTCTGGTATCACCATTCTTCTACAACATAATAATGGAAAATTCAGAAAGTCCTGCCCAGCATAATGAGACAAAAAAAGAAATTAAATGGCACACAGATGGAAAGCATAAAATAAAACTGATCCTATTTGCAGATGACAAAATTAAGTACAAAATCCAAATAAATCAGCAAACTGAAATAAAAGCTTCCTAGATCAAGTTCACAGCATACGGGGTCCTCTAAAAAAAAAAAAAAGAAAACTAAATTCCTATATACCTACAATGAACAACTGGAATCTGAAAGGGTTTTTGCATTTTTAATTAAATTTTATTCGGATGGCATTGGTTAATAAGAGCACATAGGTTTCAAGTGTACATTTCTATGATGTATCATTTGTATACTGCACTGTGTGCCCACCGCCCAAGTCAAATCGTCTTCCATCGCCATAGATTTGGTCCCTTTACCCTTTATAGGTCCCTAACCCCTTTTCCTTCTGGTAACCACCGTACTGTTCTCTGTTTCTACGAGGGTGTTTTTGTTTGTCTTGTTGCTTTGTTGCTTTCAGTTTTATATCCTACCTTTGAGTGAAATAATTCTTGACTTTTTCCATTTGAAAATTTTTAAACAAGACAATTTAAGATAGTACCCCCAAACTGAAGCACTTAGGTAAATATCTAACAAAATATGTTGAAGATTAGTATGTGAATAACTACCGAACACTGGGCACACTCAAAAGTTTCTATTGACTTCTTTTTTCCTGAATATGGGTTAAATATTATATTTCAATTACAGTTTACATAATCAAGTAACCTAAGTTAACATCGGTAATGAGGAGAAAAATTACATCATGTGCCTTGTGAAATGATGTACTGACAAGAACATAACACCACTTATGTAGTAATCCTGCCAAAAATAAATAACCCTAATCTATTGTAATTACAGCTAATCAGAAAAATCCACATTGAGGAGACAATCACCAAATGTCATGGTTCTGATGGGGAAAATGTTTCAGATTCTTTTTAAAGTCGTTTCTCCATCTGAACTTTTTTTTTAAAGGTTTTACTTATTTACTTTTACAACCCTTCCCAAGGGTGGTCAAGGAACATGTATAAAGGACACAGGGACAAAGCCAAAGTGGGGAAGGGTCAAGGGTGGGAGGTGGGATGGCTAGGGTGGGGGGAGCAGTGGGGGGAAAATGGAGGCAACTGTACTTGAACAATAAAAAACAAATAAATAAATATTTACTTTTAGGGAGAGGAGAAGGGAGGGAGAAAGAGACGGAGAGAAACATCAATGTGTGAGGGATACATGAATTGATTGCCTCTTGCACACCCCTAACTGGGCACCTGGCCCTCAATCCAGACATGTGCCCTGACTGGGAATTGAACCAGCAACCTTTTGGTTCACAGGCCAGTGCTCAATCCACTGAGATACACCAGTCAGGGCTCTTTCAGCTTTTTAAAGACTAGTAAGGCAAGACAACTACCATATATGCAATGTGTAAACTTCAACTGGATACTGGATTTGGGATGAGTAGGATTACCTATAAAAACACTGTAGGGACAATTTGTGAATTAAAAATAAAAACAAAGTCTAGCCCTGGCTGGTGTAGGTCAGTGGATTGAGCGCGGGCTGGGAACCAGAGGGTCCCGGTTCGATTCCCAGTCAGGGCACATGCCTGGGTTGCAGGCTAAGTCCCCGTGAGGGCCATGTGAGAGGCAACCATACATTGCTGTTTCTTTCCCTCTCTGTCTCCCTCCTTTCCCCTCTCTCTAAAAATAAATAAAAATAAAATCTTTAAAATAAAAAGAATTTCCTTTCTAAAAAAAAAAATAAATAAATAAATAAATAAATAAAAACAAAGTCTAGATAACAGTACATACTTAGTTTTACACCTATTTACCCTTACTATTGTTACTCATTACTTCCTGTATTGTGATATTGACATTTCAAAATAGTTTCCTTCTGATTTGAGAAACCCTTTAGTATTTCCTCTTGATAGTCTGCTGACATCTAGTTCTTGCTTTTTGTCTTGATTCCACCTTCATTTTTGAAAGACATTTTCACTGAACATAGAGTTATATGTTGGCAATTAATTTATTTTATATTTTTTATTCATTAATTTTAGAGAGGGGGGGAAGTGGAGAGAAACATGAATTTGTTGTACAACTTATGCACTCGCTGGTTGATCCCTGTGTGTGCCCTGACCAAGGATCAAACCCACAACCTTAGCCTATTGGGACAGCACCCTAACCAACTGAGCTACTCAGCCAGGGCTTGGCAGTTATTTTCGTTTGGCACATGAAAGAAATTATTTCCCTGTCACTTAGCTTTCTATTGTTCCTGTTGTCAAATGAGCTATCAGTGTTATTGTTGTTCCTCTGAAAGCAATGGCTTTTTCCCTCTTGTTGCTTGTAAGATTTTTCTGTGGTTTTTGTTCTTTAGGAGTATGATTATGATATGCCTAGTTGTAGCTTTCTTTATTGGTATTCAGAGTTTCATAAATCTACGGCTTGATGTCTTTCATCACTTTTAGAAATTACTCAGCCAATATCCCTTCACATTCAGCTTCTAACCCATTCTGTCTCCTCTTTCTGGAACTCTAAGTATACATATGGCTGTACTTTCCACTGTGATCAACCCGTATTTTGCTTCTTGTATATATTGTGTTTGTATGTATGCATGTGTGTGTATATGTCTCCATTCAACTCTCACATATGTAGCTACCCTCGAAATCTTCAGAACAAATAATGGTAATCACCACAAGATACACGATACTTTCGAAAAAGAACAAGGAAATTGAGCATCTTTTCAGATATCTGTTTGCCATTTGTTTGCCTTCTTAGGGAAAGTGTTCAAGTCTTCTGCCCATTTTTTAATCTGATTTTTTTTGGTGTTGAGTTGTATGATTTCTCGATATATTTTGGATCTTCAGCCCTTGTAGGAGCTGCTGTTTGCAAATGTCATCTCCCATTTGGTTGGCTGCCTTTTGTTTTGTTTTTTTTCTTTTAATTTTTTGTTAGAGTGAGGGATGGGGCTAGGGCCAGGATTAGGGATAGGTTTAAGTTTCAAGTTAGCACTGGGGTTAGGGATAGTTTCAGGGTTAGGGCTAGGGCTACAGTTAGGATTAGGGTTAGAATTCCATCTAGGTATAGGATTAGGGTTAGGGTTAAGCCCAGGGCTAGGGTTAGGATTAGAGTTAGGGTTAGGGCTAAGGGGTTAGGGTTATGTCTAGAGCTGGGCTTAGAGCTTTGGTTAGGGTTTGGGTAAGGGCTAGGATTAAGTTTTAAGTTAGGTCTAGGTCTAGGTCTAGGGCTAGGGCTAGAGCTATGGTTAGGGTTAGGGTTAGGGTTAGGGCTACATATAGGTTTAATGTTAGGGATTAGGTTATGGCCAAGGCTAGGTCCACTGTCAGAGTTAGGGTTACGGAAAGAGTTAGGCCTAGGGATAGGGTTAGTAACAGTATTAGGTTTAGGGTTAGAGTTCTCCAATATCAAGTCGCCAATATAATATTAGCTAAATACTAGATACACAGAAGCTATTAAAACCTTTAATAGCTGGTCCACCCAAAACTAAATGAAAGCCCTGACCAAGTAGCTCAGTTGCTTAGAGCACTGTCTTGGAAATGCCAAGGTTGCAGGTTTGATCGCTCCCCCACCAGGACACATATAAGAAGCTACCAATGAATGCATAGATAAGTGAAAAAAACAAACTGATGTCTGTCTGTCTCTCTGTTTTTCTCTCCATTCCTCTCTCTAAAATCAATAAATAAATAAAAAAGAAATTCTTAAAAAATACAAAATAAATGGAATATAGGCTACAAGATATCACACATTCTTTTTCAGTTTACCTGTGCTTTGGTTCATCATCAGTCTTGGAGGAGAGCTTGTTTCTTCAGATTCTTCTGATGAATGTGCCAGAAAGTCATGAAGCTTCTGCACCAATGTATTCAACTTGCTTTCACTATCAAAACAAAATTTAAAGAATTTCCTTAGCCTGCCACACATTTAATTAAATGTAAAGTTCTAACGAACTGAAACTATATCTGTACCATAAGTGGTTTGAAAATACGCATATTAAAACTAAAACTTAAAGGAAATGAATTTTCTTATTTCTCTGAAGGTATGAAAATATGAGCCCTAGCCCGGCTGGTGTAGCTCAGTGGATTGAGCGCGGGCTGGGAACTGGAGGGTCCCGGTTCGATTCCCAGTTGGGGCACATGCCTGGGTTGCGGGCCGGGTCCCCAGTGAGGGCCATGTGAGAGGCAACCATACATTCCTCTTTCTCTCTCCCTTCTCCTCTCTCTGAAAATAAATAAATAAAATCTTTAAAAAAAAAAAAGAAAATATGAGCCCTAGACAGTATAGCTCAATGAACTGAGCACCAACCTGCAGACCAAAGGGTTGCTGGTTCAATTTCCAGTCAGCACATGCCTGGTTTGTGGGCCAGGTCCCCAGTTGGGGGGCGTGTGAGAGGCAACTGTGTTTTTCTCACACACCAATGTTTCTCTCCCTCTCTTTCTCCTTCCTTTCCTCTCTCTCTAAAAATAAATAGCTAGCCCTGGCTGGTGTAGCTCAGTGGATTGAGCACAGACTGTGAACCAGAGTTGCCAGTTCGATTCCTAGTCAGGGCACATGCCTGGGTTATGGGCTGGGTCCCCCATGGGGGCCGCATGGGAGGCAACCACACACTGATGTTTTTCTCCCTCTCTGTCTCCCTCCCTTCCCCCTCTCTAAAAATAAATAAATAAAATATTTTTAAAAAAAATAAAAATAAATAAAAATGGGTTTTAAAACACACCAAACCAACTGTATAAAAGGTAGCACTTATTAATCCTTTTGTAAACGAAGAACCTTTTACTAAGGTAAAACTGCACACATTAACTTACCACTTTCACAATTGTGATCAGAAGTTATTTTTTTAATGAAGACATGGTTGTCACTCTTCCTCCCTTTACCAAAACAAGAAGCCGGCTCAACCACTACTATATATTACTTAACTCTAAGTTCTAGCTAAGTCCTTAAAATGATCCTTGAGAAGTGGTTAAAATCTCCACTGAAGAAAAATGTGTACAGGCCCAGGCCTGCAGCTCAGTTGGTTAAAGTGCAGTCCCAATACACCAAGGTTGCTGGTTCGATCTCTGGTCAGGGTACATACAAGAATCAATCAACCAAATAAGTGGAACAACAAATCGATGTCTCTCACTCTTCCTCTCTTTCTCTCAAGTCAATAAACAAAAAAAAAAATTTAAAGAACATGTTCAGCCCTGGCTGGTGTAGCTCAGTGGATTGAGCGCGGGCTGGGAACCAAAGGGTCCCGGTTCGATTCCCAGTCAGGGCACATGCCTGGGTTGCGGGCCAGGCCCCCTGTGAGGGCCATGTGAGAGGCAACCACACATTGCTGTTTCTCTCCCTCTCTTTCTCCCTCCCTTCCCCTCTCTCTAAAAATAAATAAAATCTTTAAAAAATACTTAAATAGTTAAAAATAAAAAAATAAAGAACATGTTCAGCATTCATGCTCGTGGCCACACAATTTCCCTGGTCTGTGTGGCTCAACTGGTTGGAGCATCCTCCCGTGGACCAAAAAGGTCATGGGTTCGATTCCCAGTCAGAGAATATGCCCCAGGTTGCAGGTCTGATCCCCAGTCGGGACACATATGGGAAGGCAGCCAATCGATGTTTCTCTCTCACACAGATGTTTCTTACCCTCTCCCTCTCTCCCCCTTCTTCTTTGTCTAAAAGCAACAAAAAAATGTCCTTGGGTGAGGATTTTTTAAAAAACATGATTTTGATGCAGATGACCTGTAAGACACGATCTACCTATCTGGCAAGTGGAGCTTCCAAAAATCTAAATCCCTAATGTGACCAAGCAAACCGTATCATAAAAGCCTGGATTTCTTAACTATGGGCCATGTTCTTTCCCTGGCATGCTTTACTGCTTTATACATTTTTTCCATGAGGAATTGTGGAGTTCCAAAAATATTTTCATATTACAACTTTTTTGCAGTTATTTTAGAGAATTATATGCATTGAGGAACTAGCCTTTTTTAAAAATTAATCTTTGCATTTTGAGATATTTGTAGATTCACAGGCATTTGCAGAAGTATCCTCTGTATCTTTTATTCCATTTTTCATGTTAACATCTTAAAAAACTGTTTTTCATTGTCACTCATCCATCTATTTGCTGCTGAAGATGGACTGTTATCTTTATGACATAGCAATGAACCACAATAAAGTCCGTGAAATTTGGCTATATGATCTTGGTACACTGACCAAAATATTTTTTAAGATTTTATTTATTTATTTTTAGAGAGAGGGGAAGGGAAGGAAAAAGAGAGGGAGGGAAACATCAATGTGTGGTTGCCTCTCACATGGCCCTCACGGGGACCTGGCCCGCAACCCAGGCATGTGCCCCAACTGGGAATCGAACCGGGACCGCTTGGTTCCCAGCCTGTGCTCAATCCACTGAGCTACACCAGCCAGGCCCAAAATATTTTTTATAGAAACGTCAATGGCAGTTAACTTAAAATTTTTGTCCACTTCATGATTGTTTAAAATGCATATTATAATTCAAATTGGAAAAGAAGAGTAAAATATCTCTGCTCACAGATGATATCTTAAAAACAAAACTTTAGAGATCACAAAAAATTCTTAGTTAAATAAACAAATTTAGTAAACTTGGTGGTGTCAACATTATTCAATGGAGAAAGAAAAGTCTTTTCCAACAAATGAAGCAAGAAAAATTAAACATAAAACATGCAAAACAAAATGAAGTTGGGCCCTTGCCTAACACCACGTACAAAAATTAATTAACTCAAGATGTTATCAAAGGCCCAAGTATAGAGGCTAAAACTATTAAACTTGTAGAAAAAAACAGGGAGAAATCTCAATGACTTGGAATTGGTGATGATTTCTTGACTTAAAGCAAAGTTGAAAGAATTTTACATTTAATCACCACCTAGATTCTGCATGTTGCCATGATGGAAAACTATATAGCAGTAAATGAATGAATGTGAATCAATAAAGATTTACAAATAGTTCAAATGGGACTTCAGCTATGCCTACAATATTCCAGTAACTTATACTTTAAATCTGAAAATATTTTTCATTAGTATAATATAAAATAATAAAGCGCCTTGGCTTGCAGAGATGCCAGAGGAGGCCATGCATCCTGAGTAGAACTGGTTTCCACCTCTGGGCTCAGGGAAACAGACCCAGGGGGAGGAAGCGGTTAGGCAAAGCACACCACCCAGGACCGAGTTCCCTGCTTCCCACGCCCACCATCACTACCATTCATCGGATGGTAGAAAGATGGCTTCGACGAATATCTGATGAAGTGTCAGAGTGGCACTGTGACAAATGGGCACGATGGCCAAGTCAGATTGTGTCATCACTTCTGACAGCAAAACTCTCACCATAAAACAGAGCATTTTGAAAACAGTTCTCTTGTAAACTGAGAGAGAAGTTTAAGAAACTACACTTGATGTCAGAAAAACTCATACTATCTTCAACTTCACACATGGTGCATTGTTCAAAACCAGAAATTGGATGAGTAGGAAAGTATAACAAGTAGAAGATAGGAAATAATGGAGTGTGTTATGAATTATGTCATCTTATTAGGATCTTTGCAAAGGTAAAATAAAAATTCAACCATCACTTTACAGAAGAATTAGCTGTTAAAATAAACAAGCTGAGTTCAATAACCAAATCTCCATACTGCTTCTTTTTTTCATTACTGTGTGTTTAATTATGCCTATCACAAACATTTTACATGCAACTATTTCCAACTGTTGGCTTAATTAGGATCATCCCTTTAGTTAGTACACATAAATGTGTTTGTGTTAACAAAAAAAAATAAAGCAATGGGAAACATACTACTTTGCTCTGCCCTCCTTACAGAACCTTTTGAAAAAATTATGACCATTTTAATTAAAAAGTAAATAAAAATATATGAAGAAAAGAATATTAGGACTTCCAGTCAAGATGGAGGCATAGGTAGATACACTTTGCCTCTTCATACAACCAAAAAAAGGACAACAACAGGCCTGGCTGGTGTAGCTCAGTGGATTGAGCATGGCTGCGAACCAAAGGGTAGCCGGTTCGATTCCCAGTCAGGGCACATGCCTGGGTTGCAGGACAGGTCCCCCGTGGGGGCCACATGAGAGGCAACAACACATTGATATTCCTCTCCCTCTCTTTCTCCTTCCCTTCCCCTCTCTTTGAAAATAAATAAATAAAAATATTTTTTAAAAAAAGAACAACAACAAATTTAAAAACAAAAAATAACCAGAACTGCCAGAAAAATGAAATGTATGGAAGTCCAACCACCAAGGAGTAAAAGAAGAAACATTCATTCAGACTGGTTGGAGGGGTAAAGACAGGCAGCACCTGGCTGTCTGGGGCACACGAGGCAGAGGCTGGTAGACCAGAATATCCTACATTCGGGTGCAGATAAACCAGAAGGAACAAATGAGGAGCAAAACAGACTGTGCAACCCAGGATTCCAGCATGGGGAAACTAAAGCCTCAAAACCTCTGACTGTAAAAATCTGTGGGAAAAACTCCCAGTCTCACAGGAGAGTCCATTGGAGAGGCCCATGGGATCCTAGAATGCACACAAGCCCACTTACCTGGGAATCAGCACCTGAAAGGGCACAATCTCCTTGTGGGAAGCCAGGGAAGTGACAGAAAGTGGGGTTAAAGCCGAGTAAGCTAACAAGCAGCACTGTTCCCTCCCTGACCCCTCCCCCACATACAGTCCCATTACTCCGCCATGGCCAATGTCTACAGCTCCGCCCTTACAATGTTAACAGATGTCCCAAGACAAAGAATTACGGTCCAAATGAAAGAACAGATCAAAGTTGCAACAACAGAACTCGGCAATAAAAAGATAGCCAACCTATCAGGTGCAGAGTTGAAAACATTAGTAATCAGGATGGTCACAGAAACAGTCAAGTATGGTCACAAAATGGAGGAAAAAGTGAAGGCTATGAAAAGCGAAATAAAGGAAAATGTACAGGGAACAGTGAAGGGAAGGAAACTGGGACTAAAATCAACAGTTTGGTCCAGAAGGAAGAAATAAGGATTCAACCAGAACAGAATGAAGAAGCAAGAATGCAAAAAAAATGAGAAGAGACTTAGGAACCTCCAGGACAACTTTAAACATTCCAACATCCAAATAATAGGGGTGCCAGAAGAAGAAGAGGATGAGCAAGAAACACTCACAGAGGGCCACTGGTAATACAAGCAGCATTTAGAAAACTCAGCAATAAGCTTTGTATCAATCTTATCATGAATAATTCTGCTTTTTATTTATACAAAGAAAATAATTCTAAATAAATAATTACAAAAGATTAAGCTATGACTTATTTATAACGGAAAAATTATAAATTAAAATGTATAATAATGGCTAAGTAAACAAATATGCATAAAAGTCCTATAACATACTAACCATTAAAAAAAATCAAAAAAGCATAATATTCTCTAGTTCCATCCATGCTGTAGCAAAAGGTAGGACTTTCTTCTTTAATTCTGCTGCACAGTATTCCATTGCGTAAACGTACCATACTTCTTTAATCCACTCATTTACTGATGGGCCCTTAGGCTGCTTCCAGTACTTGGCTACTGTAAATAGCACCGCTATGAACATACGGGTGCATAAGGACTTTTGAATTGGTGACTCAGGGTTTTAGTTGGTGAAAGAGAAATACCATAATACCATATGATCTCACCTAAAAAAGAATCTAATTAACAAAAGAAACTAATGAACAAAATAGAACTACAGGCATGGAAACATAGAACAGACTGACAGTGACCAGAGGGGAAGGAGGAGGGGGATAATGGTAGAAAGAAGGGGAAGGGACTAGTCAAAGAACATGTATGAATGACCCACGGACATGGACAACGGTGTGCGGATGGACTGAGGGAGCAGGGGGTGGGATGGGCGGAGAAAGGTAAAGAAGGAAAATTGAGACAACTGTAATAGAGTAACAAAAATGATTTAAAAAAATAAAAGTTCAATTACAATATGAAAAATAGTTCATGCTACAATGCTAATCAAAAATACCAGGCTATAAATTGTTCATGAAGTACTATCACAACTATGTTTAATAAGACATTGAGCCCTGGCTGGTGTAGCTCAGTGGACTGAGTGTGGGCTGCAAACCAAAGGGTTGCCAGTTCAACTCCCACTCAGGGCACATGCCTGGGTTGTGGGCCAGGTCCTGGCGGGGGGAGGCACATAGGAGGCAACCAAACATTGATGTTTCTCTCCCTTTCTCCCACCCTTTCCCTCTGTCTAAAAATAAATAAATGAAATCTTGAAAAAAAGGTTCATAGAAAAAAATTTAAATACAATAAAATATACTAAACATGTTAATAGTGGGTGTTTTCTAGATGATAAGATTACAGGCTATATTTTTTTCTAGCTTTTTTCCTTTTTTTAATATTTATTTTATTTTTAGAGAGGGGAAGGGAGGGAGAAAGAGAGAGAGAAACATCAATGTGTGGTTGCCTCTCACGTGGCCCCCACTGGGGACCTGGCCCGCAACCCAGGCATGTGCCCTGACTGGGAATCGAACCTGCGACCCTTTGGTTCGCAGCTCACGCTCAATCCACTGAGCTATGCCAGCCGGGGCTCTTCTAGCTTTTTATGATATAATAAAATCATTGCTTTAATGCTGTAACATTTTTTTCTTTTTTAATTCATGTAATTTCCTTTTATATTTCATAAATGAAGATTAGACATGAATGACTCAACCTAAGCTAAAAGTTGAAAATATTTTCCTAAGGTTTTTAATGCAATTCACTTCCAATGAAGAAATTACTCATATGTGCACATATTTCTAGAGTTTTAAAATTACTGTTTATAATACATTATAAAATATACAGTTCATTTATTTGTTAGTATACATTACTTCACTTACAAATTAAACAGTAATTCACAATTGAGTTTTCACTAATTCAAAATTCTCTCCTCACTTCCTTTATTTACCACAAGTTTACTACTCACTAAAGTTTAAAAAGAAAAAAGAGCCCTGGCTGGTGTAGCTCAGTGGATTGAGTGTGGGCTGTGAACCAAAGGGTTGCCAGTTTGATTCCCAGTCAGGGTACATGCCTAGGTTGCAGGCTAGGTCCGAGGAGGGGGCATGTGAGAGGCAACCACACACTGATGTTTCTCTCCCTCTCTTTCTCCCTCCCTTCCCTCTGTCTAAAAATAAATAAATAAAATCTTTAAAAAAAATAAATAAATAAAGTGTTAAAAATCTCCTAATTTATATTCTTATTCAGGTAAAATTATAAGAAATCCTTTTAAAAGATGCCAGGTAGTAACTATGTAAGCATATAAAATAAAGTCTAATTGTCCATAAAATTTTTATGCCTTGATTTTATTACCCAATGTGATACAGGCCCAAATAGGTTTCTACTATGCAACTGAGTATCAACCACGGGAAGAACAGCTGTTAGGGTAAACCATGGAATTTTTCTTAGTGGGAACACAAGTTGTGGGTTTCCTTACCAAATTTTAGCATGTGCATTTTATACACACTGCCCTGATTTTAAACCTCATGAGTATACCTGAAACTAATATAATACTGAATTCTAGCTGTAACTGAAAAAAATTTTAATTAAAAAAAAAAAACAAAAATAAACCTCATGAGAACTTTATTATAGTAAATTAACTCTCAGAAAGGCATTTACACTTGCAATTACTAAGTGGAAAATCAGGAATTCTATCTCTAACCAAAGCCTACCCTATACACTATCAATTATGGAAACTCAAGGCACACTGACTAATATAATAGAGCGAGAAAAAAAAAGTAGTAGTTACCCTGATACATAATTCTCGAAATTCAGAATGTTTAAAAGAACTAAGGATAAACTAAGATGTCCATAAAATTACTCTGTTTCTACAGCATACTTTTCCAAAGTTTTTATCTTTGTTCATTGCTATCTTTGTTATTGTTTTATATATACTCATCTTTTAAGTAAAACAGTTTATGAACACGTGAAATTACCTGAGATCTCTAGTTTTATTGCTCATGCTTAAGCCACTGTACTTACCACACTATCCTTATTTGAATGTAGCAGGAACAATAAGAAAAACAAAGCATTTTAAAATCAATTCCTAAAATTTCCAGCTGAAATTAGAACCTGATCCTCACAAAGATCAAGACCTGAAAAGCGTTCCTTACGTAAGCACTTCAAACAAAGGAAAGCCACAGACAGCTATGGCATTTCATGAGTCCATTTCTAAAATAAACAAAGAAAAACTAACCAGGCAGGTATGACATGTGAGGAGCTTAGAAGTCCTCACTCCTATGCTAACAGGAAAAAAGATGAAACTGAAAATAAGTAACTTATCATAAAATGCATTTGAGAACTCAGGTGGGGAATATGCGGTAAATATTTGAAAAGTTTAGATTTATTGTTCCATTCGAGACAAGACTAACTAAACTATAAATATATTCTTTTTATTCTAACACAAAAAGTACAAGTATTACTGCCTTTATTTTGTAAAAAAGCTTATGAAATTCTTTCAAAAAAGAAACCTTTAAAAGGTTTTATCATGATGAAGTATATTTTAGTTCAAAGGGAATGTATTTAGATTTAGTAAGTTAAAAGACAAACTACCCTCCGATGAAGCAGAAATGCAATTTTATTAGAACTTTTATTATTCCCTCACTGTTATTAGAAAACCTGTTTTCCTCTAGAACTTGATTCAGAGTCAATCTCTATCACTATACATAGTAATGCAAAGAGTACTTACCTAGTTTAAGTAAAAGCCTCATTTCTCTTTTGGTAAAGAGGAAAGTGGACAGCCCTGGCTGGTGTGGCCCATAGACTGAGCACTGGCCTGCGGACCAAAGGGTCACTGGTTTAATTCCCAGTCAGGGCACATGCCTGGGTTGTGGGCCAGGTTCCCAGTAGGGGGCGCACAAGACGAAACCACATATTGATGTTTTTCTCCCTCTCTTTCTCCCTCCCTTCCCCTGTCTAAAAATAAATAAAATAAAATCTTCAAAAAAAAAAAAAAGGAAAGTGGATAAAAACAAAATCTAGGTTTCCTTAAAGAAGACAAAGTCACGTATCACTATACCTATAGCTAAATATTCAATATATAATCGATATAAAGGAATTAGTAATGAGATAGTCCACATAATTTTTTTGTACCAAGTCTTCAAAATCCTATGTGCAAATATACTTCAAGCACATCTCAATTCATACTAGCTGCATTTTGAGTAATCATTAGTCACAGATAGTTAGTGGCTACTGTATTGGACAGGGCAGATCTAAAGCTTACTCAAACTTCCATAAGAACTGAACAAAAATTTCTGGCCTGGCCAGGTGTCTCAATTGGATGGAGCATCACCAGTGTACCAAAGGTTGCAGGTTCGATCCTCAGTCAGGGCACATACATAGGTTGTAGGTTCAATCCCAGGTTGGGGCACACATGGGAGGCAACCAATCAATGTTTTTCACATCTCTCTCTCTCCCCCACCCCCTTCCTGTGTCTCTCAAATTAATCAATAAACATATCCTCAGGTGAGGATTAAAAAGATAATAAATTCCATATGGTATCACGGACACAGACTTATAAAACTGAAACAATTCTAGTCCTGGCTGGTGTGGCTCAGTGGACTGAGCACAGGCCTACGAGCTGAAGGGTCACTGGTTCGATTCCCAGTCAGGGCACAGGCCTGGGTTATGGGCTAGGTCCCCAGTGGGGGGCACACAAGATACAACCACACATTGATGTTTCTCTCCCTTCCCCTCTCTCTAAAACTAACTAAATAAAATCTTTTAAAGAAACTAAAATAGTATTTTTTTATTTATTGACAAGAGAGAAAGAGAGAAAGAATGAGAATCAAAGGGGAAGGGACTAGACAAAGAACATGTATGAATGACACAGGGACAAGGACAACTGTGAGAACTGACTATGGAAAGGGGGATGGGATGGGCGGAGGAGGACAAAGGGGAAAAAGGTGGGACAACTGGAATACAGTAACAATGAGCAAATGAGTAAAATAAATTTGTTGTTCCACTTACTTATGCATTCATTGGTTGTTTCTTGTATGTGCCCTAACCAGGGATCAAACCCACGACCTTGGTATATCCGGACAATGCTCTAACCAAATGAGCTACCCGGCCTGGGAGGTAAATAGTGTTTATGTTTAAGAATACATTTCTACATCCATCAGTGTGTATGTGTATTTGTGTGTATGCAGAAAATATTTTAAAATCCATGAGACCTCCCCCCCTATCTGTGATGTTTTATTTCCTTAAAAGATATTTGAAGCAAAGGAAAGATTTACATAAGATTTCATAAAACAAGGTGGTAGTTGCAGAGGTGTATATTTTTGTCTGAAATATTTCCAAACTAAATAATAAATTCAGGGGGGAGCAGTAAGGCAGGAGAGGGTAAATGGGGGATAAATGGTGATGGAAGAAGATTCAACTTGGGGTGGTAAACACACAATATAATATATAGATGATGTGTTACATAATTGTACACTTGAAACCTACATAATTTTATTAACAAATATCACCCCCAATGAATAAAAAAGAACAATAAATTCAGAGTATACACGTTCTAGAACTCTCATATCTTATTTGTTTACATTAAATCTGAAATATGCTAATAAAGTATTTAGAATAAAAACGTCACACTTCCTTCAGTCTTTCATATCAAAAGCTTGATAATAAAGATAAAGAAAAACTTCAAAAAATTTAAGTAAGGTAAGAACTGATAAATCAGCCTCACCTATCTACTCAACAAGCATTTACGATATGGCTATTATGAGCATTCAAGAAGCTCATAATGTATGTAGTAAACAGATTTTTCTGTCACAAGTTACGTAGTCATGTGGAGATCAAAGTATATTTAGGAACTCCACAGAATACCAAGATCAAAGAAAGAGCTACACACTAAAACAATGACTCAGATCTCTGATCTTTTGGATTTCAGAGTCATCGTTAAATGGAAAATTTTGAAACAGATTCCAAAAACAGCATACTAGTTTAGTGTACCACCCTGGAACACACAATGATTTTCTAAACTATGTATTTTCAAAGACCTGTGAAAACACACCTGCAAAACCCTATTATTCACTCTACTTAGTAGTGGCTAAATATGAACTTTTTAAGACAGATTTGCAGTATATAAAAGCAAAGTTCTAAGTAAGAAGCAATGGAACCATAGAGACTATATGAGTTGTCACAACTCTGAACTTCAGATATACACAGTTGTTCATAACAACAAAATCTCATCATTGAAAAGGCCACTTTAGCCCTGGCTGGTGTAGCTCACTGGATTAAGCGCAGGCCTGCGAACCAAAGGGTTGCCAGTTCGATTCCCAGTTGGGGCACATGCCTGGGTTGCAGGACAGGTCACCAGTTGGGGACAAGTGATAGGCAGCCACACATTTGATGTTTCTCTCCCTCTCTTTCTTCTCTTCCCCTCTTTCTAAATAAATTTTTAAAAATTTAAAAAAGAAAAAGGCACTTAAAAATTGAACTTCAATTACACTAATGTCTGCAATTTACTTTGAAATGAGTAAGAAAATAGGATGGATTACTGCACTGATGGAAAACTGGATAGATGGATATATACAAGATAAAACAAGCATAGTGAAATGTTAAAGATATTCAATAGAATCTAGGTGGTGAGTAAATGTAAAATTCTTTCAACTTTGCTTTAAGTTTGAAAATGTTAAAAGTGTATACTTCAGCCCTGGCTGGTGTAGCTCAGTGGACTGAGCGCGGGCTGGGAACCAGACGATCCCGGTTCGATTCCCGGTCAGGGCACATGCCTGGGTTGCGGGCCAGGTCCCCTGTGAGGGCCATGTGAGAGGCAACCATACATTGCTGTTTCCCTCCCTCTCTGTCTCCCTCCCTTCTCCTCTCTCTAAAAATAAAATAAAAATAAAATCTTTAAAAAAAAAAGTGTATACTTCAACAATGTGAGCACAATAGGTTCTGAACTACAAAATATGATATACCCCACACACTGAAAACATTGTCACTTAAAAGAAATCAAGAAGGCAACCTGTCCTTTGTACTGGCACCAAATGAAAAAAAAAGTTTTTTTTGCAAATAGCTAATTTTAAGGAAACACCCCTTAGTGTTCTAAGTTTATTTTTAAAAGTTCTAAATAATACCATGTCTGGAATTTTTTATTGAATTTTTCAGGGTGACATTGGTTAACAAAATTATACAGGTTTCAGGTGTACAATTTTATAACACATCATCTGCACATGTATTGTGTGTTCACCACCCAAGTCAAGTCTCTGTCCATCACCCTTTGACCCCCTTTTACCCTCACCCACCTCCCCCCACCCCGCACCAACACCCCTGGCAATCACCACACTGTTCTCCGTGTCCACATATTTTCTCTTTTCTTTTTCTTTTTTGATCAACCCTGTCATCTGCCCCCACCCATTTCTCCCTTAACTGACAAATTTCTGCCTACTCTATGACTCTGTCTCTATTTTGCTTATTAGCTGAGTTTGTTCATTAGATTCCACACGAGTGAGATCACACTGAAATTGTCTTTCTCTGACTGATTTTTTTTAAAGATTTTATTTATTTATTTTCAAAGAGAGGGGAAGGGAAGGAGAAAGAGAGGGGAAGGGAAGGAGAAAGAGAGGGAAAGAAACATCAATGTGTGGTTGCCTCTCACATGGCCCCTACTGGGAACCTGGCCTGCAACCCAGGCATGTGCCCTGACTGGGAATTGAACCGGCGACCCTTTGGTTCGCAGCCCGTGCTCAATCCACTGAGCTACACCAGCCAGGCTGATTTGTTTTTCTTAAATTGTTCTTCAGTTACAGTTGTCCCCATTATCTCCCCATTACTCTCCCCTGCCCTGTCCATCCCCACTCCCAAAGACAACCCCCGCTCCCTCGCCACTGTCTTTCTCCATGGGTCCTTTAAACATATAATGGAAAAGTCAAACAAAGAATATTTTTCACAGCAGAAAAGTGAATAAAAATAACTCAAGTTTAATTAAGACCAGAATTGGTTTACTTCTCTCACGTTTTCCCTCCCACTCCAGATATCCTCCTGCTATAGTAGGCATCAAGACTACTCTTCCTCGTAAATGGAATCTACTGACTTCTAATGGTCATACCGTTAAACTGGATATTAAATTTTAAACATGGTCAAAATTATAGACTATGCAAATCCAAAGTAGAAACTGCACGTTGCAACAAAGAACACATACAAAGTACTTTGAGATTAGTAAAAGGAACTTTTTTTTTAAGAAACATCAGTGTGTGGTTGCCTCTCTCACACCCCTCTACTGGGGACCTGGCCTGTAACCCAGGCATGTGCCCTGACTGGGAATCGAACCAGCAACCCTTTGGTTCACAGGCCAGCATTCAATCCACTGAGCCACACCAGCCAGGGTGAAAAAGGAACTTTTTTGATCAAAAACAACTATCTCACTAATTGCACTCTTAGAAAGCTCCCTTAGGCTCTTTCAGCTATATTGTAGTGATTTCACTAAATAATTACCTCATCTTAAACAGTAAGGAAACAACTGAAGCATATAAACAAAAATGTAAGTATCAAGAAGAATCTAAATAATCCATTGTCACAACAACAAGAATTGTGGCTAATTCACTCCCCTGAGAGTCAGCAATGACAGAAAAATGTAAAAATCACTGTAAGATGCCTTAGCCAGGTGACTTGGTTGGTTGCAGCATCGTCCTGTACACCATAACTCTGTGAGATTGATCCCCCATCAGGGCTCATACCTAGGTTTTGGACTTGATCCCTTGCTGGAGTACATACCAGAGGCACCCTATCAATGTTTCTCTCTCTCCACCCCCCTACCCACATACCTTTCTAAAAATCAGTAAATATATCCTCAGATGAGGATTTAAAAAACATTTTAAATCACTAAGACATAACAAATGTACTTTTCTCAAACAACAGTTCTAACACACTACATACAAAAAATTTTACTTTATTACTGAGTTATTTGAAACACATTAAAAAACCTCTAATAGACTATTAAAAACCTAGTACTATACCAAGAACCCTAAACTGGGAAGAGTCAAGTAATTTTGGTTCTAGTCCTAATTGCACTTTAGATCTCCTAACTTTTTAAATTATGTTTTCTTTATTATGCTATTACAGTTGCCCCAATTTTCCCCGGTTATCCCCCCTGCACCCAGCCCCCAACCTGTTCCCTCAGGCAATCCCCACAAGGTTGTCCATGTCCATGGTTCACACATATGTGTTACTCTATTTCCTATGCTGTACCTTACATCCCCGTGACTATTCTGTAACCACCAATTTGTACTTAATCCCTTCTCCTTTTTCACCCATAGCACCAAACCCCCTCCCATCTAGCAACCATCAAAACATTCTCTGTATCTATGCTTCTGTTCCTGTTCTGGTTGTTTGCTAAGTTTGATTTTTAGATTCAATTATTGATTGTTGTGAATTTATTGCCATTTTAATGTTCATAGTTTTGATCTTTTTCTTAAGTAAGTCCCTTTATCATTTCATATAATAATGGCTTGGTGATGAGGAACTCATTTAACTTGACCTTGTCCAGGAAGCACTGTATCTGTCGTTCCATTTTAAGTGATAGCTTTGCTGGATAAAGTAATCTTGGATGTAGGTCCTTGTTGTTCATCACTTTGAATACTTCTTGCCAGTCTCTTCTAGCCTGCAAAGCTTCTTTTGAGAAATCAGCTGGCAGTCTTATGGGAGTTCCCTTGTAGGTAACTAACTGATTTTCTCTTGCTGTTTTTAGGATTTTCTCTTTGTCTTTAAACTTTGGCATTTTCATTATGTGTCTTAGTATAGGCCTCTTTGGGTTCATCTTGTTTGGGACTCTCTGTGCTTCCGGGACTTGAATGTCTACTTCGTTTGCCAAGTTAGGGAAGTTTTCTGTCATCATTTTTTCAACTAGGTTTCCAATTTCTTGCTCTTTCTCTTCCCCTTCTGGCACGCCTATGATGAAATGCTAGAAGCTATCCCAGAGGCTCCTTAGACAATCCTCATTTTTTTGGATTTTTTTCTTCTCACTGTTCTGATTGGCTATTTTTGCATCCTTATGTTCCAAATCACTGATTTGATTCTCAGCTTCCTCCATTCTACTGCTGATTCCCTGTAAATTGTTCTTTATTTTAATTTGTGTATCCTTCATGTATGACTGGTTCATTTTTATGGATTCTATGCCCTTTTTTATGCTGCTGAGGTCCCCACTAAGTTCACTGAGCGCCCTTATAAACAGCGTTTTGATCTCTACCTCTAGTAGCTTGCTTGTATCCATTTTGTTAGCTCTTTTTCTGGACTTTTGGTCTGTTCTTTCATTAGGGCCATGTTTCTTTGTCTCCTCATTTTGGTGGCCTCCCTGTGTTTCTATGGATCAGGTAGAGCTCTGATTCCCTGTCTTGGCAGTGTGGCCTAATATAATAGGTGTGTCCTGTAGGGCCCAGTAGAACAGCCTCCCCTATGACCCAAGCTGGGTACTCAAGGTGTGTCCTCCATGTGGGCTGTGTACACCCTCCTGTTGTCGTTGTGCCTTGAAAAATCCAAGGCCAGCCACTGCCTGTGTTTTGTCCACGATAACACAGCATTAGCTACACAGCAATCTGCAAATGGCTAATACTTGAGTTGGGCTTGGTGAAACCACGGGAGACCAAGTTTTGAACCAAGGCCAACTGCTGCTAGTGCCATGCCTGGGGCAACTTAAGAGAGCTAGTGGGCTAGCCGAAACCAGATGCTGCTTGTTTGAGATCATTTAGGAAAATCTGAAGCAAGTGCCAAGACAAGCCATTCATATGGAAAAACCACTGGAAACAGTTTGGGTGGGCCAAAAGTTGGGAGGGGCAGGGACTCAGGAATCACTGGGGTGGGGCAAAGTGTGAACCAGATTGATGGAACCTCAGATACGACACACTCTTCCTGGGTCTGTGGCTCTGTGGGAGGAGGGGCCTCTGCCAGTGCTTCTGTCTGGGAGAAAGCTGCCCCACAGCTCTCACCCTGGTGCCACACACTTCAGTTCCTCCCTGTATGTCTCTGATGCCTTTCAATCTGCTTCCCCACGCTGGAGGTCAGAGGGAATGAGTGTGAGTAAGTCTGTGTGTGGGCCCTTTAAGAGGAACCGCCTGGGACTCCAGGAGTTTCTGTCTTCCACAGCCTTAGTCACCACTGGTTTTTACCACCAGAAGTTATTGGGACTTCCTTATCTTCCTGGAACTGGAACCCTGAACTGTGGGGCTGTGACCCTTCGCTCCTGAGATATTCCTCCCGATTTTCTCTACCACATGTTGGTGTGGGACCAGACTATTCCACATCTCCACCCCTCCTACCAGCCTAGATGTGGTTTCTTCTTTAATTTCATAGTTGTAGGACTTCTGTTAGCTCAATTTTTGACAGTCACATCTCCAATCTTAAGCAAACTGCAACTTCTGTTTTCTCACTTATAAAATGAGAGAACTTTACTAGGTGACTGTTATAGATACCTTCCAGCCATTAAATTTGCTTCTCAAAGAGATCATCAACCCAACCTGATTTTAAGAGTACCTCAAGTGCATGTCCACTCCTGGAAATAATACCCAATTAGCACTTCCCTTTTTCTCTGCAATGTATTGATCCCAACGACATTCCTACATTGTAATCCACCCCATCGTTGGACTAAAGGAAATGTCTAGCTCATTTAAGGAGATCCACCCCAAACTGTATTTCTGAACTGCTACTGCCTTCCTCTTTTTATCTAAGTCACAGGATTGTTACATAACCTACCAGGTCATAGGGAGAGAATTTTAGAGCTAAAAGCACTTTAAAATGAGGGAGTAGACTAGATAAAAAGGAAAAATGAGGCCTACAGTCACCCCATTATTAGAAGACCCAGAACTTAAAGTTACAGAAGCATGGTCTTAGTCCAGTGTTTTTCAGTATTTCATTCTATTAATAACACTGTGTCCCGTGACCCAAAAATACCTTGACTTATTTTTTTATCCTCCTTCGAGGACATGCTTATTGATTTTAGAGAGGGGGGAAGGGAGGGAAAGAGTGGGTGGGGGAGAAACACCAATGGGAGAGAGAAACATTATCAGTTGTCTCTTGTAAGTGCCCCAACTAGGACCAACCCCAAAACCCAGGCATGTGCTCTGACCTGGAATCAAACTCATAACCTTTTGGTTTATGGGACGACACTCCAACGAACTGAGCCACACCAGCCAGGTCTTGACTTATTCTTATTTTATTTATTTTTTTTTCTTTTAAGATTTTATTTATTTATTTTCAGAGAGGAGAAGGGAGGGAGAAAGAGCAATGTATGGTTGCCTCTCACATGGCCCTCACTGGGGACCTGGCCTGCAACCCAGGCATGTGCCCCGACTGGGAATCGAACCGGGACCCTCTGGTTCCCAGCCTGCGCTCAATCCACTGAGCAACACCAGCCGGGCTTATTCTTATTTTATATTACCCAAAGTTTCAAAGTTTTTTCATTCCCTCTCAAACTATTTAAGTGTAAGTGGAAATTAAGCAAGTAAGCATCACTGAGTGGAAAATGCATCATATAATAAATCTACTTTGCCCATCATTGTTAATTTATCATTGTTAACATCATTGTTAGCTACACCTTTGTTAACTTGCCATACCGTCAAAAGCACGACACTCAACAATCCTCATAGAGATCTGGCCTGAGAGTAAGGACAAACTTCTTCCCCATCTTGCTTCTTAATTTTTAGAAAAGTATATGCAACAAATAACCAAAATGTATTATCTACCATTACACAAAGAACTGCTGGCTGTAGCAATAACTTTAAAAAAGCAAACTTAGGGCCCGGTTGGTGTAGCTCAGTGGATTGAGCGCGGGCTGGGAACCAGAGGGTCCCGGTTCGATTCCCGGTTGGGGCGCATGCCTGGGTTGCGGGCCGGGTCCCCGGTGAGGACCATGTGAGAGGCAACCATACATTGCTCTTTCTCCTTCCCTTCTCCTCTCTCTGAGGATAAATAAATAAAATCTTAAAAAAAATTAAAAAAAAAGCAAACTTGGAATAAAAAGAAATGTTCTGAAATCCTCACTCTTGAAATTGGATCACAACTAGGCCACACTACTCAAAACTAAGGAAACACGAACCACACCCATGTTTCCTTAAAAGGATATCATTAAATATAAATACTATCCACACACAGGAAAAATTCTGTTCTTAGGCAGTTTACTTGAAAAATAGAAATACAATAAGTAAGAGATAGTAATCAAAATAAATGTAGCTATAGCTATGGTCCTAGCCATTTCTTAAAAGGCATAATACTGCCCTGGCTGGTGTAGCTCAGTGGATTGAGCGCGGGCTGGGAACCAAAGGGTCCCGGTTCGATTCCCAGTCAGGGCACATGCCTGGGTTGCGGACCAGGTCCCTGTGAGGGCCACGTGAGAGGCAACCATACATTGCTGTTTCTCTTCCTCTCTTTCTCCCTCCCCTCCCCTCTCTCTAAAAAATAAATAAAAATAAAATCTTTAAAAAAAAAAGGCATAATACGCCCTGGCTGGTGTAGCTCATTGGATTGAGTGTGGGCTGGGAACCAAAGGGTCCCGGTTCGATTCCCAGTTAGGGCGCATGCCTAGGTTGCAGGCCAGGTCCCCGTGAGGGCCATGTGGGAGGCAACCACACATTGATGTTTCTCTCCTTCTCTGTCTCCCTCCCTTCCCCTCTCTCTAAAAAAATAAATAAAAATAAAATCTTAAAAAAAAATAAAAATAAATAAAAATAAAAAAGGCATAATACTATTAATACTATTCATATGAGTGTTATTCATTTAATAACACTCAAAGCCATGAAAATCTCAATTCTGAAAGCCTAGCTACATAAAAACTTTTAGAGCTAGGTTTTAGAGAAATAGCAAATTTAAATATACCAGCAAGAAAACAAAACTTAGAAAAATCTATTCATATTATTAAAGATAAGGAATATAAACAGTATATTCTTAGACATGTCTATGAACATGTTAAAAGAAAACTGGGCCTGGCTGGTGTAGCTCAGTGGATTGAGCGTGGGCTGGGAGCTAGAGGATCCCGGTTCGGTTCCCGGTCGGGGCACATGCCTGGGTTGCGGGCCGGGTCCCTGTGAGGGCCATGTGAGGAGCGACCATGCATTGCTGTTTCTCTCCTTCTCTGTCTCCCTCCCTTTCCCTCTCTCTGAAAATAAATAAAGAAAATCTTTAAAAAAAAAAAAAAGAAAACTGATGGTCCTTTTACTTCTGATAAAAAAACTAAGTCTGTTTTTCATTGAATGTATTGATTCATTCTCCATCTTCACTCATTATAATCTTTCTTTTATGTTGAAACACCTAAGCTAGTCAAGTTACAATGAACTTTCAAGACCCTAACAATTTAAACGGAAAGGAAAATAAACCACGGAAAATCTCTTCAGGAAATATGATGAAAAATTAACATCTGTATTCTATTAAAATAGCAAACACATTTGAAAATCTTGTCTTTAAATAATATGAACAGAAAATAAAAACAATTCTCATAAAATATGCAATTAGTAAAACGTGTAAAATTACCTTTAACCTCTCTATAGCAAGTTATGGTTTTATGTGCAATAACTGAAATAGCAACAATCCCCAATGAAGGTACAGCAAAGTGGGCATGCCCATATATTATGTTAACAGAGTAAATCAGTGTAAACACGTTAGAAAGTAACTGATAAATGATCAAAGAACCATAAATACTCATAACCTTTGATTCACTAATCCTTCTCTTAGAAACATGAACGTAAAAAATATCTTTTAAAAAGCATTCTAATCATGAAGTTGTCACATTATAAAAACTAAATCAGAACTTCAATGGTTAAGATAATACTTGGCTAAATAATAATAAAACTAAATGAAGTAAAAATAACTACAAAAGAAGCAAAGCAGAAGAGAAGTTAGCAGGAACTGGGGGAAGGAAGGAATGGGGAATTACTATTTAATGGATATAGTTTCTCTTTAGGATGATGAAAAATTTCTGCAGACATTATGGTGAGAGTTATACAACACTGCAAATGTACTTAGTGCCACGGAATTATACACTTAAAAATGGTTGCAACGGACCACTTCACACCTGTCAGACCTTCACATCAATCAGTCAACAAACAAGTGTTGGTAAGGTTGTGGAGAAAGGAGAATCTTCATGCACTGTTGGTAGGAATGAACAATGGTGCAGCCATTGTGGAAAACAGTGTGGAGGTTCCTCAAACATTAAAAATGGATTAAAAATGGAATTCTCTTATAACCCAGCAATTTCACTTCTGGGTATACATCTGAAGAAACCAAAAACACTACATGAAAAGAATATATGCACCCCTATGTTCACTGCAGCGTTATTTACAATAGCCAAGTTATGGAAGCAACCAAAGTGACCATCAGTAGATGAGAGGATAAAAAAAGGTCGTGGTACATTATACAGAATGGAATACTACTTGGCCATTAAAAAAGAATAAAGTCTTACCTTTTGCAACAACATGGATAGACCTAGAGGGTATTATGCTAAGTGAAAGAAGTAAAATAGAGAAAGACAAATACCATATGATTTCGCTTATATGTAGAATATAAAGAACAAAAATAAACGAACAGAACAGAGACTCATAGATACAGAGAACAGAGTGATGGTTGCCACAGGGGAGGGAGATGGGGTAAAAAAGTTGAAGGGACTGAGCAGTACAAATTGTAGTTACAGAATAGTCACAGGGATGTAAATTACAGCTTAAGGAATGTAATCAATAATATTGTAATAACTATGTATGGGACCAGGTGGGAAGTTAAATTATCAGGGGACCACTTTGTACAGTATGATTGTCCATTAGATTCCACATGACTGAAATCACATAGTATTTGTCTTTCTGTGACTAACTTATTTCACTTAGCAGAACATTCTCCAGGTCCATCCATGCTGTTGCAAAGGTAAGATTCCTTTTTAAAGCTGTGTAGGATTCCATTGTGTAAATGTACCACAGCTTTTTCATCCACTTGTCTACTTATGGACCCTTGGCCTGCTTCCAAATCTTGGCTGATGAACAAACTGACCTAACAAGCAAAACAGAGACAAACTCAAAGACAGAGAGCAAGCTGACAGCTGTGGGGGGTGGGGAAGAAGTGACTGAGCAAGAAAGAAAAAAAATTCATGGTCATGGACAACAGTGTGGTGATTGTGGGGAGGAGAGGGGTGGGTATGGGTAGAAGAGGGTGTAAGGGGATGAATGGTAATGGAAAAAACACAATTAAAAACAAACTATTAAGTAAAAAAATAAAGTATATGACTGTCTAACCACTATGCGGTACACCTGAAACTAATACACAGAAAACTGAATATACACTTTAACTGAAAAGAGAAATAGTGTTTAAAACGTAAATTTTATACTATGTATATTTTACCACAATCAAAACGATTAAAAAAATAACTGGAAACTAGATTTTAAATGAAAAAGAAATCCCCAAATTTAATCAAAACCTTTATACCTATGTGAACATGATCTACATGCATGTCAAGGGAATTAAAGGAACGATGGGGCCCTGGCTGGTGTGCCTCCGAGGACTGAGCGTGGGCCTGAGAACCATAGTGTCGCTGGTTGGATTCCCAGTCACAGGCCTGAGTTGCAGGATTGGTCCCCGGTAGGGGGCGCAAAGAGGCAAGCACACGTTGATGTTTCTCTCCTTCACTTTCTCCTTCCCTTCCCCTCTGTCTAAAAATAAATAAATAAAATCTTTTAAAAATAAAAGAATAATGGGGAAAGGGGAGCAATCCACTGCTGTAAAAGCAGCAGTTCTCAATGGGAGGAATTTTCCCCCTAGGTACCTGTGACAGTCGAGACAATCCTGGTTGTCAGAACAGTGGGCGGGGTTATCACTGGTGTCCAGTGGCTCAAGGGTGAAGGATACTGCTAAATGTTTTATAATGCACGCGAGTCCACCCACACCAAGGAATTATCTGACCAGAATGACAACAGTGATTCTGTTGAGAAATCCTGACGTAAAGTAGTAATATTTAGAGATTTATTTCTTATTTAATGTACCTGTATGATTTTTAACCACTACATGGTAAATAAAAATGCATTAAGGATCAGAGTTTTGGGCTATTTTTCTTTCCCTTACAAACCCTCAAACACAATTCACAATTTTTACTGCAAAGAAAGAGAACAGGTGGGGAACGAAAGCAGGAAAAAAATGAGGAAAGCAGTGAACTGTCACACAAGCATTGTTTTTCTGCAAACTGTTCTTAAATGAATTATAAAAAACATAACAAATCTAGGATGGCAGGCTTTAACACAATTTCCATAGGCCTATCCATATAGTGTTTATTATTTTCTATTATATTTTATTACTTCTCTCATCTGTTTCATTACAACAATTTTCAAGTTTGAGACCAATTACTGTTTTATATCATTTCTCCATGATAATGTAACATTAAAAAATGTTCTTCCAGCCCTGGCTGGTGTAGCTCGGTGGATTGAGCGCGGGCTGGGAACCAAGCGGTCCCGGTTCGATTCCCAGTCAGGGCACATGCCTGGGTTGCAGGCCAGGTCCCCGTGAGGGCCATGTGAGAGGCAACCATACATTGCTGTTTCTCTCCCTCTCTGTCTCCCTCCCTTCCCCTCTCTCTAAAAATAAATAAAAAATTTAAAAAAAAAATGTTCTTCCAATACATCTTTGTAAATGCCAAGGAATAAATGTTGAAGAAATGAAATTAGACAATCATCAAGAATTTTTTTTAATTATAGTAATAAATGAATGCTAACACCAGTAAGTTAAAGTCTGAGAAACAAGATTATTTACACAGTCTCAAAGGATAGCCCCACAAAACATTCATTGGTTAAAAGTGGGGAAAGTTAACTTCATATAGAAAAATCTGATGGCTAGCACTTAAACCAAGTGATCAAAATTACTATCACCAGTAATGGGACCAACTGATATGTGTTTCCTGCTAAGACGCACTGAAAAGAATACTGCTGCCCAAGTTCCATGATCTTCATCTAATCGTAGGAATCACCATACAAATGTCGAGGGCAAAGTTTTTCCCTAAATTAAAGGACATTAAAAATCATTGGCCTGCACTCTTCAGAGATGTCAAGATCAGGAAATACAGTGAGAGCAGAAGAACTTCCAAATCTTGAATATGGATTTGGATTAAATAAGAGTATTGTATATATTAAGTTTTTTTCTTTGAGGCTTTCAGGAACATGTATAAAGGGCACATGGACAAAACCAAAGGGGGGTAGGATCAAGGGTGGGAGGTGGGGATGGCTGGGGTAGGGGGCGTGGTGGGGACAACAAAAAAACTAAAAGTAATTTTTTTCTTTGATAATTGCTCTATAATTGTGGAAAAGAATACCCTTGTCCTTTGGAAATAATGAAGCTTTTAGGAGAAAGTGTGCATGGCATGATGTCTACAACCGAAATGGTTCAGGAACAAAAAATGAATATAACAAGAGAAAATGCAAATGATAAAGTATTGGGGAGAAAACATTACCAGTGATGACTCTAAAGGCTGAGCAGTTCTTTCACTAGTCATGTAAGTCTTCTATAAGTTTGAAATAATATCAAAATTAAAATTACCCAAAAATCTGGAGCATTTTAACTCTTCTTCAAGTATCTTCCTTTGCTCGGGACACAGAACTATGGAGTCCAGTTTCAGTTAATCTGACTACATGTCTAATCCAAGAAAGTAAGTAACAGTTTAAAATATATCACTGAACCCTGGCTGGTGTGGCTCAGTGGACTGAGTACCGGACTGCAAACTGAAAGTTCACCGGTTCAATTCCCAGTCAGGGCACATGCCTGGGTTGCAGGCCAGGTTCCTGGTAGGGGGCGCACAAGAGGCAACCACACACTGATGTTTCTCTCCCTCTACTTCTCCCTCCCTTCCCCTCTCTAAAAATAAATAAATAAGATATTGAAAAAAAAAAACACATCTTTTGGAGAAAATGAGCCACCAACTCTACAGGACAATTTTTTGCTGTTCTTCCACATTTCTTGGTTCATATCTCTGTAACTGTACTTAACCCCATCACAGTGTATTTCAGCCATTTACTCCTCCATTTAGCTCAGTATTAAATATATGTGAATCCCTATCATCTAGATTAGTGGTTCTCACATACGAGAACTGTGCCGCCCCCACTCCCCCAACACCTACAGGGACAACTGACAATGTATTGAAACATTCTTGGTTGTCACAAACAGGGGAAGGGTGTTACTGGTTCCAATCTACTGGGTAGAAGCCAGGGATACAATGCACGCACAGACAGCCTCCCACGACAAAGAGTTATTTGGACTAAAATGTCTACATAATGCAAAGTTAAGAAACTTTGATCTAAAACAATGCTTAGCTCACATTAGGCCTTAAAGGGTTTACCATAACAGAATAAAACATTTCTCGAAGAATTTAGAAACACAAAAAGGGATATATAATATGAAACAGCACTGGCTCAAGAACAGCCAAGACAGTACAAAGAACAATGTGGGCATTCACACCCTAGCAGGTGTCAAGACTACAAAATCAACTACAGTTATTATGAAACTGTGACACCGGCAGAGGGGTTAAAACAAACACACCAGGAATGACACCATGTACAACAGTAGAGCAGGTACTCTGAAATTGTGCCCCTCCATTAAGGCAACAATTATGCTGATTAAAATGGTCAGAATCCACTTTTTGAAACTATCGAATCTAATCAAAACTTGCAAGACTTAGGGGAACACACCCAAAAATTATTTCTTGATTTTAGAGAGAGGGGGAGAGAATCAGGGAGGAACAGAGAGGAAAGGGGGAAAAGAGAGAGGAAGGTGGGGGAGAGGTATAAACATTGATGTGAGAGAGAAACATTGATAAATTGCCTTCAGTACAAGCCCCAAGCGGGGATCAAATCCTCAACCTTTTGTGCACAGGACAATGCGCCAAGCTTCTGAGCCACCAGGCCAGAGCAACTGTGATGCTTTAACTTATATACTTGGCATGCCCCACTCCCCAGCACAGGTGGCAGCCACAAAGACAGTGGCCCACATTCCTGATGCAACTTGCAGATGCCAAAGGAAGTAATGTGGACCTTCGCCTTAAAGAATTGTGCTGGTGTGTTTTGACCTGTTCAGTCATTATCCACTGCACTGTGTCAGGGGTTTGCCTTTCTTTTACCCACCTCAGAACTTTCAGATGAGTGGGGTATATCCAAAATATTTTAAGGCAAATATACTATCCACAGACACCTGGGACGAGGAATAACAACTGGATCTGGTACTCGACAGGCATAAAAGCATTGGAAGAAGCTGGAGAAAGGAACACATGAGGAAATAAAGGCTCTAAAATGCTCCTGTATAAGCCTGGCTGGTGTAGCTCAGTGGATTGAGTGCTGGCTGGGAACCAGCGGGTCCCGGTTCGATTTCCAGTCGGGGCACATGCCTGGGTTGCGGGTCAGGTCCCCAATGAGGGCCATGTGGGAGGCAACCATACATTGCTCCTTCTCCCTCCCTTCTGCTCTCTCTGAAAATAAATAAATAAAATCTTTAAAAAAATAAAAATAAAATGCTCCTGTATAAACCAGGGAATCTGGAAGGCCCCCCATATGCCCAGAGCTGGACACACAGTCAAAAGAGATATGAGAAAGCCATGAGCTTTCACCCCTTGCTGACCTTTAGCCTCCATGCAAAGAAGTAAGGTCTAGGGAAAAGTTGTAAATGAACTGGCTAAGCACTGATATGTATCCCATAACTGATCCAATCTGCAAAAATCAAGAGTTGTTTTATGTTTGCTTCTAGGCATTTAAGGAAAGTTCTGTCAAACCACTAAATGACCAATGGGCCACCAGAACAAACACTTCAGTGGACTGAGCACACTTCTTTTCCATAAGATTTTTTCTTTTCTTTTTTTTTTTTTTTACCTTTTAAACTTTTTTTCACATAACTGAGATAGAATCATACAAATTACCCTAGGCCTACACAAGATCAGGATCAGCAGTACAACCACAACCTGACCCACTGGAATGTCTTCAAAGAGATTAACATAGCTTGGGGCTATGTCCTGTATCTCCTGTGATAACAATGCCTCCTTCTGGATTATCTCTGATGGACCTGCCTGAGGCTCTTCCTGTGGTGGTGAGCAGTCACACCCCAGTCATAAAACATTTTAGTAAAAGGCTTATCTTTACCTTGATCCCTATGGCTCAAAGCCAAAGGTTCCTGGTTCAACTTCCCGTTAGGCCACATGCCTGAGTTGCAGGTCCATTCCCCAGTCTGGGCGTTTAAGTTTCCTGGTCTCTACTCTCTTAAATTCTTCCAAAAAGAACTGAAGAAGAGGGAACATTTCCTAACTCATTTTAGGAGGCTAGCATTACCCTGATACCACAGTCAAAGGCACATCACAAAAAAGAAAACTAAAGACCAATATTCCTTATGAATTACTGATGTAAAAATCCTAAACAAAATACCAGTAAATAGAATTCAGGGACACATTTAAAAAATTATAAGTCCTGACCAAGGGGGATTTACCCCAGGAATGCAAAGAGTGACACAAAAAGAAATCAATGTAATAGAACACATAAATAGAACAAAGGGGAAAAATATATAATCATCTAAATTGGCACAGAAAAAGCATTTGACAAAATTCAACACCCTTTCACAATAAAAGCACTCAGAGAATGAGTCAAAGAAAAAAACTTCCTCAGTTTGATAAAGGACATTTATGAAAACCCCTCAGCTATTATCATACTTAACAGTGAACAAGACAAGTATGCCCATTTTTGCCACTTCTATTCAACAGCTGTTAGAAAAGAATAAAGCCATCTAAATAGGGAAGTATATGATAGATGACATGATTTTACATACAGAAAATGCTAAAAAAGCCACACAAAAAAAACAATTTGAGCTCAAAAGTGAATTCAGCAACATTGTAGGATATAAGATCATCGCAGAAAAAATCAGTCATATTCCTATATATGAACAATGAACAATCCAAAAAAGGAAATTGAGAAAACGTTTCCATTTAAAATAGCATCTAAAAGAATGAAATTGTAGGAATAATTAAAGAGGTTCAAAATTTGTACAATGAAAACTATAGAACACTGGTTAAAGAAATTAAACAAGAGTGAAATAAATAGACTGATATCCCATGTTCATGGACTGAAAGATTTAATATTGTTGAGAGAACGATGCTCCCCTAAGTAACCTACGTATTCAATGTAATCCCTATAAAATTTGCAACAGCCTTACTGCAAAAATGAAAAAGTCAATCCTAAAATTCATATGGAAATTTAAGGGACACCAAATAGACAAACAGTTCTTTAAAAAGAAGAACAAAGTTGGAATACTTGCATTTCCCAATTTCAAAATCTGCTTCAAAGCTAAAGTAATCAAAGTAGAGCGACAGACATACAGACCAAAAGAACAGAACAGAAAGCCCAGGGATAAACCCTTACATCTATGATCAACCGATAATAGACAATGACGCAGACACTAGGAAAGCAGGATATCCACATGCAAAATAATGAAGTTGGACCCTTACATGATGCCATATATGAAAATTAATTCAAAATGGATCAAAGACCTAAATATAAGTACAAAAATTATAAAATTCTTAAAAGAAAATAGAGAGGAAAAACTTCATGACTTTAGATTTGCAAATGATTTCTTAGATGGCATCAAACCCACATACAACAAAACAAAAAAATAGTTAACTTGGACTTCATAAAAATTGAAAACTTGTGTATATCGAATACTACCAAGAGCCCTGGCTGGTATAGCTCAGTGGCTTGAGCGCGGGCTGTGAACCAAAGGGCCGCCGGTTCGATTCCCAGTCAGGGTACATGCCTAGGTTGTGGGCCAGGTCCCCAGTGAGGGCCATGTGAGAGGCAACCATACATTGCTGTTTCTCTCCCTCTCTTTCTGTCTCCCTTCCCCTCTCTCTAAAAATAAATAAAATCTTTAAAAAATTATCTTTTTTTTATAAAAAGCATGCAATTACTTTTTTTTTAAGATTGTATTTCTTTTTAGAGAGAGAGGAAGGGTGGGAGAAAGAGAGGAAGAGAAACATCAATGTGTGGTTGCCTCTCACATGGCCCTCACTGGGACCCGGCCTGCAACCCAGGCATGTGCCCTGACTGGGAATCGAACTGGGACCCTCTGGTTCCCAGCCCGCGCTCAATCCACTGAGCTACATCAGCCAGGGCTAAAAAATTATCTTTAAAAATACTACCAAGAGAGTGAAAAAACAATCAACAAGCTAAGAAAAATATTTACAAATCATATATCTGATAAGGGGTTAATAGCCAGAATTTATAAATGACTCCTGCAAATAAACAAAAGAAAAAGAATTTAAAACTGCACAAAGAACTTCAATAGCCATTTGCAACCCAAAGACAGACAAATGGCCAACGAGTACATGAAAACATGCTCCACATCACTAGTCATTAGGGAAGTGCAAGTTAAAACCACAGTGAGATAACACTTCACACCGATCTGGAAGACCATTATGAAAAAACAGACTATAAAAAGCGATGTTGGCAAGACTGTGAGAAATTGGAACTCTCATACAATGCAAGTGGGAATGTTTAAAAGAGTGCAGCTATTGCTTTCTGGGTGGCTCAGTTGCTTGGCAGTGTCACTCTGTGCACCAAAAGGTTGCGGGTTTGACTCCCTGTCATGGCACATACCTAGGTTGTAGGTTCAATCCCTGGTCGGGGTGCATACAGGAGGCAACTCACTGATCAATCTTTCGATCTCTCTCCCTCTCTCCTCCTCTCTCCTTATCTCTCCATCCCTCTTTCTCTCTCCTCCCCTCTCTAAAATCAGTAAACTACATCCTCAGGTGACGATTTAAAAAAAAAGTGCAGCTGCTGTGAAAAACAGTTTGGTGCCCCGCCCGGCCAGTGTGGCTCAATGGTTAGAGCGTCATCCTGTAACTAAAGGGTTGCTGGTTGAATTCTCAGACAGGGTATATACCTGGGTTCTGGGTTCATTCCCCAGTTTGGACACATATGATCCCTGGTCCGGGTTCATACAATCCCCAGTCCAGGTGTGCACAGGAGGCAACCGAATATGCTTCCCTGTCCCACTGATGTTTCTCTCTCTAAAAGCAATGGAAAAAATGTCTTTGGGTAAGGATTTTAAAAAAACAGTTTGGTGGTTCCTCAAGAGAGTAAAGATATAAAGATCGATTTCTACTTCTAGGTATACAGTAATTTTCCCTTATCTGAGGGGGATACGGTCCAAGACCATCAGTGAATGCTTGAAACGTAGGCTACTACTGAAACTTGTATGTTTTATCCTAAATACAGTATTATGAAGTTTAATTTATAAATTATGCACAGTAAGAGATTAACAACAATAATAAAACAGAATAATTATAACAATATACTGTAGGATCTCCAACTGGGGGAACGCAAGAGGCAACCGACTGATGTATAACAATATACCGTAATACAAGTTTTATGACTGTGATATTATTAATTAAAATAAGGTTACTTGAACACAAGCACTGGTGGTCAATCTGATAACCCAGATACTACTAAGTTAAGTGAATAACAGGCTAGACAAAGGGATAATGCACATAGGGTCAGGACAGAGAGGGATTTCATCACACTACCTAGAACATAATGGCACCCAATTTAAAGCTTATGAATTCTTTATTTCTAGAATTTTTCATTTAATATTTTTGGACCATGGTTGATCACGAGTAACTAAAATCCGTGAAACCACATATAGAAAGCAAAACCTCATATAAGGGGGAACTACTACACAGCTAAAAAAACCGAAAGCAGGGACCTGAACAGGTATTTATACACCAATGTTTACAGCACCATGATTCACAATAGCCAAAAGATTAAAAAAACCCAATGTCCATCAAGAGATGAATGAATAAAGTAAACACGGTATATGCATACAATGAAGGAATATTCTTCAAGCTTAAAAAGGGATGAAATTCTGATACATGATACAAAATGCATGAACCTTGAAGACATTATGCTAAGTGAAATAAGCCAAACACAATAGGACAAATATTGTACAATTTCACTTATATAGAGGTATCTATAATAGTCAAATTCACAAAGACAGAAAGTAGCATGGTGGTTAATAGGGGCTTGGGGGTGACAGGAATGGAGATTATGGGTACAGTGTATTTCAGTTTGGGATGATAAAAAAGTTTTGGAGAGAGACAGAGGTAATAACTGTACAACAATGAGGATTACTTAATGCCACTGAGTTGAACACTTAAAAATAGCTAAAATGATACATTTTACTTGTGTAAATTTTATCACAATTAAATAAACGCGAAAGCCAAATCGTTGAGGTTTTCTTGCAAATCCTACAAAATCTAAGACCCTGTTATCACTATGGCCTTCTTCCGATTAAGATAGAACTTATGAAATTGCAATGTCCCATCTTAGTACATTTGCCCTAATCACTAATAATATTGAATACTTAAAATGTACATGACATTATCTTATTTAATATAGACTGATCCAATTACTTTTATATTTCTATACATTTTCAGTGGAGGTAATCAGAGACACTGAATAAACGTCCAAAGTAAGTATGGAACTGTGTTAAGATTTTAACCCAGGTCTTTGCTATCATTCAACTACACTGCCTTTTATGAGAAGCTGGATTCCCCATAATGCATAGACATTTATAAATATGTAAAAGAGTCCCCAAAACATCCATTTTAATAAACAGTACACAGTAAATTTTATTTGTTATTAGAAATTATTACTCATTACTCATCTCCTATCCCTAAATCACAGTTTGTAAGGTTTTAGAATATAATACTGAAAATGAAAATGTCTTGATTTAAATTGTTTTTTATATGGAAGATTGGTTGGCCTTTTTAAACAGGTTCTAAATCTGTTCTTCAATCTGCCATTGCCACACTTAAAATATTCAAAAGCTTCCCATGTTTATAAATAAGGAGAAGGTACAAACTTGTAAGCGTAGCATTCGAAGCTCTGCAAGATAATTTACACATGGTCTTCCAATACTACCTTGCAACGACTCAGCTCAAAGAAGGTTCTCTTCTGCTCCCTCTTCTTCCACTAAGTTTTCTTTTATTTCTCTTATGTATAATAAGCAACACATTCTGCTTCTAGTTCCTTGTTGAAAACTTAAAGTACTCTCTACTGGAGTGTAAGCTCCTCAAAAGAGGAAACTGGTTTGGGTTCATCTGATTTTTTTCCATGTGGGAAATAGCAAATTGCCTTGTACAGAGAAAAATAAATGTTTATTAAAATGAAGATAATGCCTGCTCAGGAATTCCTTAAAAGGGTGGTGATTTGTTACACATTTTTTAAAAAATCTGAAGTCATTTAGTATCTCTAAATATGTTCACTTCTGTTACTAAAGTGATAATATTCAGTAAGCTGTGTTGGATGAACTATATTCAGCCTTTGAAAGAAATGTATTATTTCCTATACTTAACAAGTAACAGGTCCAATCACTTTAATATGAAACATTCACTCTTAGTTCTTTATTTTTAGTAGATACTCAGCATACACAAGACTCAGAATATGTTGGTTTTGAATTTTCGGGGTACCTGAGAAAAGTAGAATATGGAAAGGCAAGAAAAAATGAGATGTGAGAACGTTCTTCCCAACTCTATAAAAATTAAGCAAGCTAGGTCCCCAATTGGTGGCATGAGACAGGCAACCTATCAATGTTTCTCTTTCTCCCTCCCTTCCCCATCTCTAAAAATAAAAAAATAAAATCTTTTTTAAACAAGAACTCAAGATAGTCAAAAATATCCCTCTAACATAGTTACACAACCTAAAAATACATAAAATTTAAAAAATTAACAACTCCTAACTCCAAATCTCTAAATTAGAGAATGAGCCGATAAATAACCTTGCATTAAAAGCAAAAAGATTTTAAAATATAGTGAGAGCAAAGATAACATGTGAGTCCTGATAAAATGCACTGAGAAAGACACATCACTTCATAATATTCCTAGAAAAATATATAAATCACAAGGAAACATCATACAAACCCAAATTAACTGGCCCATGTTCTTCAGAAACTAGAAGGAAATAAAATAGCGAGGTGAACTGTTCCATCTTAAAAGAAGATTAAAGAGACATGACAATGAAATGTAATGTGTGCTCCAGAATTGAATCCTGGACCAGAAAAGTATTTTTTTTCTTGAACTCACATAAATGACATTATCAAGCAACTGACAAAATGTGAAGAATATCTGTAGATTAGAGTCAGACTTACATTGATGTTGAACTTCTAATTTTGCTAACAATCCTAAGGTTACATAAGAGAATATTCCTATTTGGGGGGAATACATATTGAAGTATTTGGGAGTAAAGGAGCATCATGTGTGCAATTTACTCTCAAATGATTCAGAAAAATAGTAAAAGAGAGAGAATGATAAAGTAAATGTGGTAAAATACTACCATTTGCTGAATCTGGATGAAAGATGCATGAGTAATCTTTGTACTGTTTTCCAAGTTTTCTGAAATTATATTTAACTTTTTAATTTTTAAATATAGTATAAAGGAGATGATTATTCTTTACTGCCTTGAAAGCAGATCAGATTCATGTCCTGAGGTTACGGTTATTTTTAAAAAATCAAACAATTCAATAAAATATTATATGAGATCAATGAGACACTGACTAGGAAGTTATTTTAAGTAAATCCCTTTGATCTGTGGATATATATTTTTAAAATATCATCCATAAAAACACCAAAACATCTTTTTGTGGGGGAGAGAACTGTGTTACTAGTCAAAATGTTTATTAATACAGTTTTTTAAAATACTTTATTTAGTCATTTTTGGAGAGGGGAAGGGAGGGAGAGAAACATCAATGTGTGGTTGCCCCTCACTGGCCCCCCACTGGGGACCTGGCCTGCAACCCAGGCATGTGCCCCGACCGGGAATAGAACCAGTGACCCCTTGGTTCGCAGGCCGGCACTCAATCCACTGAGCTACACCAGCCAGGGCTATTAATAAAGATTTTTATTTACTTTTTTTTAAGATTTTATTTATTTATTTTTAGAGAGGGGAAGGGAGGGAGAAAGAGAGGGAGAGAAACAGCAATGTATGGTTGCCTCTCACATGGCCCCCACTGGGGACCTGGCCCGCAACCCAGGCATGTGCCCTGACTGGGAATCGAACCGGGACCATTTGGTTTCCAGCCCACACTCAATCCACTGAGCTACACCAGCCAGGTAATACAGGTTTTTAAAAGCACAGTGTAAGCTTCACAGGGACAGGGCCTTACTCTGTCTTGTTCACATAAGCAACACTTAGAACAGTTCCTGGCACCTGGTAACAGTAATCAGTGATCACCAATATCTAATTATTATGTCCCCAAACACTAATCTAACTGCTTGGTGTCCATACAGCCCAAGAAATAGGTGGTGAATGAATTAGTACTTTTTGCAGGATGACAATTACATTCAGTTCTGCAATCACGTAACAGGAGTCCCTAAAAAATCACCAGGTTACACATAATTGTGCAATGAACACCACAGGAATCAGGAAAAATGGGTTAGAGGCACAACACAAAAAACCTCATCAGTGATGCATTTTTTAAAAAGACAAAAACCTGGCCCGGCTGGTGTAGCTCAGTGGATTGAGCGCGGGCTGGGAACCAGAGGGTTCCGGTTCGATTCCCAGTCGGGGCACATGCCTGGGTTGCGGGCCGGGTCCCGATGAGGGCCGTGTGAGAGGCAACCATACGTTGCTCTTTCTCCCTCCCTTCTCCTCTCTCTGAAAATAAATAAATAAAATCTTTAAAAAAAAAAAAAAAAAAAAAAAAAAAAACAAAAAAA
>PVJI01012952.1:0-11404 GCA_004026765.1 Micronycteris hirsuta | reverse complement strand
GTAGCACTACCCTGACTGGTATGCCTCATTGGGTTGGGCAAAGTCCCACAAACCGAAAGGTCAGTGGTTGGATTTCGGGTCAGGGCACAGCCTGGGTTGGGAGCCAGGTAACTTGGGGCAGCGTGCGAGAGGCAACCTATCAATGTTCCTCTCCTTCTCCCTCCCTTCCCCTCTCTAAAAACTAAATAAATAAAAAAAAATTTTCAAAATCAAATCAAATAAAAACAGTGCATAATTTTACAGTTTACACATATCAAGTGCTTAAGAAATATACAAATATAATGATGAATATGGCACTTTATCCTGAAAAAGACCTTCAGTTTGCTCATGGAAGAGGCCATCTGAAGGGTTGCAGCTCATGAATTATTGTGAAGGGATGGAAGGAGGGTTATCTGAAATCTGATGGAAAACTAACAGATGTGGACGAGTGTAGTTCAAAACATCAGGGGTGAACTGAGGTAGCTGGCAGATGTCTGAGGTGTACGCATGTATATGTGAGTATTTTAATGCAGCTCAGTTCAGCTTCAGGCAGTTTCCTACTAACTCTTTCTATAAAGAGCCAGATAGTAAATATTTTTAGACTTTGGGGGCCATTAGGTCTCTTTTGCAACTATTCAACTCTCAGTAGTACAAAAGCTGCCACCGGCAATGTAAACAAATGGGTTTGGGTGTGTTCCAACAGAACTTTATTTACAAATAGTTTGCTGACCCCCAACCTTGCAGACAAAATGCTGCATAAACAAATGAAAACTGTCTTATGCACAAACTGTTCCCTTGCTGGAACAAATTCACATTTCAAAACAAGCATTTTATCAGAATTAAGTTTAAAATGCTATCAAATGCACCAAAAAGTTGCTAACATAATTCAAATAAGCAAAATACCAAATCCGGTATTACTTGAAAATAAATTATTATTTTAGATTCTATACATCAAATGTTACCCAAAAGTCAATGGACCACTTCATATGACCAAAATAAAGAAAACTAAAGATACATTTTAAACAAGTGCTGTCATTCAAGATCTGTGCATTAAACTCTACACAATCTTTTTAAAAAGTGGTCATACTTTTGACGTTTCTTAACTGAAATCATGGGGCTCACTCACAAGGGCACATGTGGCTTTTACAAAATCATCAAGCCACAAAGGTTAACCCAGAGACTGAACTATAACATGAGTAAGTTCTGGATATCTAATGTACACACCATGGTGACCATAGTCAACAATCTCTTCATACATAACTTAAAACCACAACAGCCAAAAACCAAAAAGGTAATTACGTGCTAACTAACTTTATTGTGGTACTTGTTTTTAAATATATATCAAATCATCACATTGCGCACCTTAAACTTATGCAATGTCAGATGTCAATTGTAGCTCAATAAAGCTGGAAAAAAACGTACTAAGTACCCAATGGTTACACAATATTTGTCCAGGAGTTGAGTTAAAAATTCTAAGTTAACCTGTTTCAGAAGAGAAAACACATATATATAACATTCCTTTACTGAAGCTGTTATACCTCACTTACGGAATCCTCCCGCAGTCCAGTCTCCTTTGTCAAAGTTACCGACTGTCCAAGGGCCAGATTCAAATGCTATCCTCTCTAAAAAGCCTTCCCTGGACCTCTTCGGAAATGTGTTCCTACTGTGAACTCTCACAGCAACTTAGTTTTTACCTGATGCAGCATTTATCACCTTATATACTCCTGCAAACTTATTTGTGTAAACAGCTTTATTTCCTGTGCTATGTGGAAAATAAGACTCATCTTTAGCCATACTAATCCCTCTGTCTGGGCTGTCCTTTTTCAGAGTCAACCCTTAACTGCTAACTCATCTTCAAGGCCCAACACAGATACCATCACCTCTGCAAAACTTTTCCTAGACAGCTCCCAAATTAGGCTTCCCTTCATTTCTGAGCCCTACCACAACCAATGCACCTCCATTTTAGCACTGCTTTGTAACTGCGTATTTCCTTGCTAACTCCCTCGCTACATGAACAATGCCTCACAAGGAGGCATAAATTTTGTGACGAGAGAACCCTTTCAGCCATCTTTCCCTTTAGTGATGCTTAACCTAACGAACACTAGACTTAAAAGCCACGCAACGTAAAAGCAGGAAAGGTGGCAATATTAAAAAGCAACTGCTATGCTAGGGAGGTAAACTACCTGTGTCACCAGGCTGGGGCTGAGCTGCAGTTAGAGTTAAAAAAAAAAAATAACCTAAGTGAATCTTCCACGTCAGTGAAGTGCCTTTTTAAACGCAAATATTTAATTCTCTTTATACTGGCTTTCCCCTTTCTTTCCCTTACAAGCCCTGGGGGGGGGGATGTCCTTTGGGAGCCCAGAGTTATAGTTATAGCTTAAAATAAGTCTCCCCCCTTCAAAAAATTACCCGATTTATTTATTAGATGCCTTCAATATAAAAAAGGAAGGGGAGATGGGAACGGGCCCAGTGCTGCATCCGGGACAGCGGTGGGTGCCCACAGCAGGCTGGGCTCTGGATTGTATGTAACACATCAGACCTCAGCTGAGCACGTGGGAGTCCCGGTGGGAATTAAGACAAACAAGTTTTGCAGTTTCATTGTTTCAAAATCAGTTATGCCATAAAAACAAGGTTAGGATGGGAACCTAGGGGCTGTGGTGACAGTACCATGGAAGAAACCCCATCCGGGATTGGAGCATTGCACTGAGCCAGTTGGTGGAGGGAGGGACTTTGAGTACAGGATGGCAGGGGACTCACAGAAGGCTCCGCCTTTTCAGCCTTTTGCATACCCACCTCCCTGGACCCTAGTTGATACTCAGGTATTTAATCAACTAAGGAAGCATTTCCCCTGTCCTGGCTGGTGTGGCTCAGTTGGCTGACAAGTCCACCGGTAACCGAAGGGTTGTGGGTTCAATTCCCCATCAGGGAAAATGTCCAGTTTGCAGGGGATCCCCAGTCTGAAGCCCGTAGGATTCCCCTTCAGGTGGGTACAATCCCCTGTCCAGGCGAGGAAGGGAGGCAACCCATTCCTGTTTCTCACATTGATGGTTGGTTCTCTCTGTCTAAAAGCAATGAAAATATGTCCTTCGGTGAGGATGGAAAAAAAAAAGCAACCCCCCAAAATATGGAGCATAGGACATATAGATATGAACACCACTGCCATACCAATAATTTTTAAACAAATACTGTATGGAACATTTAACATGAGAGCTGAACTATACATAATAAGAATGGTTACTTCAAGCCAAAACTGAGAGACAAAGTCTCAGAGAAAGTATTTGAAAATACCGGCTACAGAGCAAAATTCACAGAACCCTTTTCCAGGGCAAAAAGCACAACTGGCTTCAATTAATATAGGTCTTTTTGCCCCGGCTGATGTGGCTCAGTGGATTGAGTTCCAACTGAAAGGTCACAACACATGCCTGGGTTGTGGGCAGGAAGCTCAGTTGGGGGTAAGAGGCAACCGATCAATGTTTCTCTCTGACACTGATGTTTCTCTCCCTCTCTTTCTCCCTCCCTTCCTGTTTCTCTAAGAATAATTTTTTTAAATTGGTCTTTTCAGAAGTCTCATCTGAAATCATAAAAGGGTACAAATACAAATGAATACAGTAATCTTCTAAATAGAACACGTCCTCAGCCACAATAATTATTAACAAACTTCCCAGCAAAAAGTTTTCCTTTTCCAGTAAGTGTTTGCACAAATTATGTGTACATGATATTATGACAGATTATAGTAGCAACAAAACACCTGTACCTGAACCATGTACGTTTTTAGGCAAAAAAAAGATGTGCATACAGTGAATAAAGACACTTCTCATCACTATCCTTCTATCCCCCAAAAGGCAAATAAAATTTTAAATGACTGATACTCACATAAGCGGGATTTTTCTTAAAGACTTTATTTATTTATTTTCAGAGAGAGGAGAAGGGAGGGAGAAAGAGCAATGTATGGTTGCCTCTCACATGGCCCTCACTGGGGGCCTGGCCCACAACCCAGGCATGTGCCCCGACTGGGAATCGACCCGGGACCCTCTGGTTCCCAGCCCGCGCTCAATCCACTGAGCTACACCAGCCGGGCCAAGCAGGATTATTTTTAAATAACTTTGTATAACATCTAGTACAAATTCATTCCACAAATGATGAAGCAGAGCTGTAGAAAGGATAAGTGATTTGTCCAAGGCCATACAATCAGTTAAGCAGCAGAATTATAACTAGAAAACCCTGATTTGGCTCACAGTTCAGTGTTCATTCCTTCATACCAGCAGTTCTGAAACTTCTAGTGCTAGGACTTTGTTGTTTTTTTAATTGTTGCTCAAGTACAGTTGCCTCCATTTTCCCCGCACCTCCCACCCTCAACGCTACCCCCCCCCTCCGCACCCTCCAGACTTGGCTTTGTCCATGGGTCCTTTACACATGTTCCTTGTCAACCTTCCCCTTCTTTCTCCAGTTATCTCCTCCGTCTGCCCTCTGGTTCCTGTCAGTTTGTTCTATATTTCAGTGTCTCTGGTTCTATTTGCTTGCTTGTTTGTTCTGTTGATTAGGTTCCACTTAAAGGTGAGATCATATGGTGTTTGTCTTTCACCGCCTGGCTTACTTCACTTAGCATATAAAGCTCTCCAGTTCCATCCATGCTGTTGCAAAGGGTAAAGGTCCTTCTTTCTTTGTGCTGCGTCATATCCCATTGTGTGAATGTACCTAGGACTTCTTTAAGCTCTTAAAACACTTAAACATTAACAAAGACCCCCAAAAGCTTTAGTTTCCTGTCTTTTCAGAACTGCTGCTATAACCATGTTACCTCCTCCAGAACAACTGCAGACTTTATCAGTATCTATTAAACTTACTCCCATTTTGCAGATGGAGGTTAAAAATCTTGCAGGTCAGCCATCAAGGCAATCCTAACATAAGCGTTAGCACACCGGTACACAGAGATCCTACTTAGACACTCCTTTTACTGCCCTGCCATATTCAACACTCCTAAAGGAAGATCTATATACATCATTTTCCAGTAGCTTAAACAATCTGAACAGCTTCTGCCAATGTCCAAGAGAATATTCAAGGTCTGGGGAAAAGGACTTCACGTAAACCCGAGAACTACCTGTACCCATGAATTTATTCAGACTCTGAAAGTTGAAAGAGGCACATAAATGTTAAATATACATGCTTTCTTTTTTTTTTAAGATTTTATTTATTTATTTTCAGAGAGAGGAGAAGGGAGGGAGGAAGAGCAATGTATGGTTGCCTCTCACATGGCCCTCACTGGGGACCTGGCCTGCAACCCAGGCATGTGACCCGACTGGGAATCGAACCGGGACCCTCTGGTTCCCAGCCCACGCTCAATCCACTGAGCTACACCAGCCGGGCCTATACATGCTTTCTTATAGAAAAATATTTCACGCATCCACATCTATACAGAAATTCCTTTAAGTACTACATTTTTCTTATGTCGAGAAATACAATATATAACTGAAAGCTCATGACCAACTGCACTGGCAATAATAACTGGCCTGATCAAAATTAAAGTCAGAAATGTTTCTCTTTTCACCTCGCTTATAATAACATAATCAAACAGCTGGTATTTAAATGCTTTCAAAACCCTTTATAAAATTTGCATCTACTCCCCTTCCACAGACCTGACTTAATGCTTTTCACATAGTGGGAACACAAGTACTACACAGATAACATTTTTCAAAAGTGAGGTTAGTATACTAATGTTAAGAACTATTAAACGTAACAGCCAGCGACTTTCTAAAGAAAAACATTTCCCCAACATCTCTCAATGTAGACTTCTGCCTTTTAAAATTTAGGTCCAATAACAAGTTATACTTTTGTCAGCTTTTCAAATATTCTGCTTGCTAGAAGGATTATAATGACAAGTCCCATCAAATCTCCAAGATCTTTTTATGAAAATAAAGTTTATGTCAGTCAGAAGCTAACCTTTCATAATGGCAAAAATTTGAAAAAACAAGCCAATCGTATTTATAACAAAACAAAAATCAAAAGCCTTTAAAATAGTAAGAAAACCTTTAAAGACTGAGCCACTGATTTTTCAATGTATAATTTAGCCAGGTCATCAGTTTATTTTCTTCCCTCTTGTCTTTTGGTTATTTTTTTTTAACCACAGTATCCTGGACAATTTTTTATGAACACAAGTAAAAACCAGAACTAGTCAAGTGCTCAGCAGAAGACCTGACAAAGAAAAAATTCTGGAATTACTGTGTAACAAAATTAATGATAGTGCACAGAATTGTTCATATTATCTGTCTCACATTAGAAGACAATCAAGAGTGATTTGGGCCTGGCTGGTGTGGATCAGTGGATTGGGCGCGGGCTGGGAACCAGGGGGTCCCGGTTCGATTCCCAGTTGGGGCGCGTGCCTGGGTTGCGGGCCGGGTCCCCGGTGGGGGCCATGTGAGAGGCAAACACGCATTGCTCTTTCTCCCTCTCTTTCTCCCTCCCTTCTCCTCTCTCTAAAAATAAATAAATAAAATATTAAAAAAAAAAAGAGTGATTTGGTATTGTGGTTCAACTCCCTCAAGCATTACCAGTCTGATCATCTATGACTGTTGCTTGAAATGAATGACGCTTCAGCCTGAGATAGTTCTTTTGAATACCCCGATTGAAGCACTTTCATTGTAAATATACAGGAAGCAGCATGCTTTTTCAAATTAGTTCTCTACATTTACATACGTGGTTCATTACAAAGGGTTTTTCACATAGCTTAAATAAAGACTTCTGGAGTTTATGTTTCGGTTATCTCACTGTCTCATCTGGACGCTAGAGGCAAAATACTATAAACACCTACCAACTCAAAGTTACAACAAGTGACCACAGCAGTAACTAACGTCATAATACTTGGGCTAAATTAAAGTGGTCATAATCACATTATATCTGGCAACTCACGGAGGTATTAATTCCTTGTGGTTAAGAGCATAAGCTCTGGCCCTGGCTGGTGTGGCTCAGTGGACTGAGTGCCAACCTGCAAACCAAAGGGTTGCTGGTTCGATTCCCAGTCAGGGCACGTGCCTTGGGTTGCAGGCCAGGTCCCCAGTGGGGAAAGGCAACCACACATTGATGTTTCTCTCCCTCTCTTCCCCTCTCTCTAAAAATGAATAAATAAAATCTTTAAAAAAAAGAACATAAACTCTGGAGTCAAGACTGGGTTCAATTCCAGCTGCACCAATTACAAGCTGTATAACTCTGGTCAAGTTTCTTGATCTCAAAGAGCTTATGCCTCAGTTTCCGCCTCATCTGTAAAATAGGCGATACTAAGTACCTACCCCATGTAGTTGAGAATTAAGATAAAGGTCAACAATAAGCACTCAATTTTTGTTAGAATTCTTATTCTTACCACCAGGATTTACACAAATTCAAGAGCCATAAGGAAAATATAACCCTGGCATAAAATAAATAATTCTATTCAGGAAGTCTATACACAGTTCATTTGTTCACCCTGGAGAAGGGGAGAAATCCAAATTCAGAAAACCTGTAATTTTAAATGCAGATTTTGTAAGATGCAGTAAAGTCTAGAGGCCATATTTAACTGTAAGTACACCCTTTATGTAGCTGAACATGAGCACCTGATAATAACCAGCCAACAAGTTGTACTGGGTACCTCCGTGTGCTCAATACCCCATATATAAAGGTTTACTATACTCGAGTCAATAAATGTAAATTCAGAAACCAAGGCCACAATCTTTACACAACCAGGGATCTATAACGTAAGAATTAAAGTGTATTTTTTTCTCCAAGGAAGGAAAACATCTATCTACTGCTTGTTAATGCAGAAAAATAGGCATAGTAAGTATCACTGGTTCATTCCGAAATTCTACATCCTAGCTAGAGAGCCCTATAAATCTATACCATCCTAACAGTGACTCAAAGACACACATTTTGACAACTACGAATGCAATTCTGATTCATGCTCCCTGTTTTTTGTTTATTTTGCTACTAGGCGCCAAGAATACATCTCAGAGTAGAAAAATTACTTAATTCACAAGGGATGAAAAGTCAAATGTCAAATTGTGTGAAAAGCAAGCCAGTCACCTGTGTAAAAGTGGTATACATTTCAAATTAACCCATATTTTAGACACTACCAAGAGATATATCAGAAACACAAGGGAAAAAAAAAACAATTTCAACCTACTAAACGCGCTTCCTTGGTAAGAGGCATCCTGCAAGGGACAGCTTCCCTTGCAATAAATCTTACTTCCCATCAATCTACGGTTACCTGGTCCCCTTCCCCATGAATAAATAAATAAACAAAAATAGGGTCTAACGGCTTGCGATCGAAATTTGCTGACAAGGTGCAGAAACATTCGAGATCAGCCTTACCCCCCGTTAAAGCTAGACTTCACAAATAAGTAGTCTACGGGGGCCACCTGGAAGCACAGCCCCACCTTAGTATCCCCCTGCCTAGAGGTAAACCCAAGCACACCCTTCGCGATCCGGAGGAGAGAAGGGATGCAAATACCTGACAAGACCCATCCATTCACTCCCAAAAAAGGGCTCGCCCCAGGAGCTGCAGAAACAACGATTCAGCAACGCCGGGGTACTTCCCGTCTCCAGCAGTCTCGATGCCACTAAGTCTTCCCAGGATCTCACATCATCCCGCCCGCCCGCCCCTCCCCCCTCCCACTCCCCCCGCTCCCAGCCGCTTCTTACCCACGCAGTTTCTAGGCCCAAAGACTAGGAAGAATGACGAGGACAGCGCAAACCGTTTCCGACTTTGGGGGTCTCCATGCCACGTGCATGAAAGAATAGACCGAGGCATCGAAGTAGCTTCGCCGGCGAGGCGAGGTTACACGGGGCGCCCCGGCAGCCAGGCCGCGCCCCCCCACCGCTCCCTCCACCGACGCCACCCCCACCCCCACCCGGGGATGGAACCCACTGCCAACCCCCTGACCGCTTCTCCCCGACGGAGAAAACGATGCCTCCTTTCGGCTAAGCCACGGGCAGGCTCGGGCCACCCAGCCACAGCTGGGCCAGACCCCCAACTCAGAGAGCGCGCAGGCCGAGAACGCCAAGACCCATGAGACCGGGTTGTGCTTTACCTCATGGGCTCAGCAGTCATGTTTTCGCTTCCAAGCCTTGCGGGCTTCCGAGAGCGCAGGGCGCCGCTCCGCGCTCCCTGGCGTCCGGTTATGACACGAATGCACTGGGCTGTTGGTCGTCACTGTGGCCGGTGCTGAATCCGCCCTACAGCTCAAAGGCCGCTAGCGCTGCCACCGCTGCAGGAGCCGCGGAAACAAAGCGACGCCGCCGCCGCCGCCATTTTGTTGGGCCGAGGCTCAGGCAGGAGAATTGGCGCGTCCTCCCTCTTCCTCTTTCCACCATCCATTGGCTACCTCCTCCACACCACGAACTCTTATTGGCTACGGAAATTCACATTCTTTGGGGGCCTGTTGCTAAGGCGGTCTAAGTCATTTGATCCTCTCCACCTTTTCTTAGGGGTTCCAATTTAGTCCCATTGACCTGAAAGTGCTAGTGACTATTGTGACTTCATTCGGAAAATGCGTTTTGATGCATCCTCCCTCCTTCACATATTGGCAAAACAATGACACCGACTTGCATTCATGGAGAGTTTCTATACGCCTAGCACTATACTAAATCTTTATCCGGATGACTTCATGTAATCCTTATACCCTTTGAGGCAGACACGCGCTTGTTACCTACATTTTCCAGATGAGGAAACCAAGACACCAGATCCCACAGTAATTAGACTCAAACCGGATACTGCACTCGTAATCACTAATCTGTGCGTTGACCCTAAATATTTTCTGTCTAATGTTCCAGGTTATCATCAACTGCACTGCATTTCTTGGATGTTTTATGTATAATATCCAGCACACCAGCTTTCCTAGCAGTTTTATATACAACATTCCACCTGCTGTATATATACACACATATATGTGAACAGATATATCATCAGACCAACTTGAGATCTGCATACAATTCTTGCAATATTGAATACTCTGTAAACTCTAAACTGCTGCTTGGAACATGCATACACAGGCACACACATACACACGCAGACCATTTCTCCAGTCTGATGGGATGTTTAGCTCACAAAGCAACCAACCTAGGTCTGCTTCCTCGTTACAGAGGTATGGCTGGATGATTTCTGCTTTACGTGTTCTATAATTTAATTGTCCATTGGTAATCTCTACAAGTCACAAATCAGTTTCCTAAAATTGAATTGTTTCTCACATTTTCCAAGCGTATTCTGCACACTTGTTTTAGTTCAGTCCATTAGCTTTTCTTGAAATTTGCAAGGACACCTGTTATACTTCTACTGGAATACAAAGCGATGAGCCTGTTTTGAACGGAGTACTTTGAAAACCCAATAGATTCAGACAATTTTTTAATCAAGAGAAGCCTGTACACATTTCAAGTCATCTTTCAAATATTTGGGTACCATTGTCATCTGTAGAAAACAGCCTTCTAAATCTGGAATACCGCTTTTCTTCTTGTCTTCCACATGTGAAATATCACTTAAATATACAACTTACAGAATTTTTATTTTATTCCCCGGTAAATGCAATTTACCTAATAGGAATGTCTCTAACAGATACACTCTACATGTGAAAAATGAGATGTCTGCAAGACTATTCACTGCAGCATTATTTGTAACATCCAAGTGACACAGATGTTCCTCAGTTGGGCACTGGTTATATAAATTAGTCAATCCACATAACAATGGAAAATTGTAACAGTGGGAAATCGTAACCCACCCCACAATTCTTTTGCCATTATTTCTGTAAGTGCTGACTCTGACTAATAGATTGCTTGTAGATGAACAGCATGTTTGTATAAGAATCTTAGGAACTAACTTCAAAAATACATTCTCCTACCTTCAGGCATCTGATCTCCAGGAGATTTGCTGACCTTGGACCACGGAGACAGGATGATGTAAAGCCTGGATGATGTCAATCCAGGATGGCCTAAACCTATAATATTCCTAGAAGGAAACAGAGCATAGGAGAAAGCTTCAGGACATCAGACTTGGCTTTTTTTTTTTCACGTGACAACAAAAGCACAGGCAACAAAAGTAAAATACAGAAATGGGTTAGCTAAGGGGTATACGCGAATGCTGAGTACTCTCAACTCAATTTTTCTGTGAACCTAAAACCACTCAAAAAAGTCCATTAAAAATTAATATAATTTGCCCGGCTGGTGTAGCTCAGTGGATTGAGTGTGGGCTGGGAACCAAAAGGTCCCAGTTCGATTCCCAGTCGGGGCACATGCCTGGGTTGCGGTCCAGGTCCCCAGTGAGGGCCATGTGAGAGGCAACCATACATTGTTCTTTCTCCCTCCCTTCTCCTCTCTCTGAAAAGAAATAAATAAAATCTTTAAAAAAAAGAATATAATTAGCCCGGCTGGTGTAGCTCAGTGGATTGAGCGTGGGCTGGGAACCAGAAGGTCCCGG
>PVJI01012951.1:0-49527 GCA_004026765.1 Micronycteris hirsuta | reverse complement strand
TGTCCAGCAAAGCTATCATTTAGAATGGATGGGAAGATGAAGTGGATCCCTGATAAGTGAAGTTAAAGGAGCCCATCATCACCAAGCCCTTATTATATGAAATGTTAAAGGGACTTATCTAAGAAATTGAAGAAGATCAAAACCTATGAACAGTAAAATGACAACAAACTCACAACTATCAACAACTGAATGTAAAAAAAAAGAAAAACAACAAAAACAAAAACTAAGCAAACAACTAGAACAGGAACAGAATCAGAGAAATGGACACCACATGCAGGGTTTTCAGTGGGGAAGGAGAGGGGAAGAATGGGGGGAAGGTACAAAGAATAAGTATAATTGATAGGCATAAAATAGATGGGGAAAGGTTAACAGAGAATTCAAAGCACTTAGATGTACAACTCATGGACATGAACTAAGTGGGGGGAATGCTGGAGGGTTTGGAGATGCATGGCAGAAGGGGGGGATAAAGGAGAAAAATTGGAAGAACTCTAATAGCATAATCAATAGAATATACTTTAAAAAAAACCCACAAATAACCCCATTAAAATGGGTAAAGGAAGTGAATCAACATTTCTCCAAGGAAAACATACAAGTGACAAATAGGTATATGAAAAGGTGTACAACACAACTAATTATCAGGGAAATGCATATCAAAAATACAGTGAGATATCACCTCCTACCTGTTAGGATGGCTATTATTTTAAAACAAAAGATAACAAGTGTTTGGCAAAGATGAAGAGAAAAGGCAACCATTGTTTAGTGTTCGTGGGAATGTAAATTGGTAGAGTTTCTATGGAAAACAATATGGAAGTTCCTTAAAAATACTAAATAGAACTACTATATGATATAGCAATCCCACTTCTGGGTATATTCCCAAGAGTTGGAATCGGGTTCTTGAAGAGAAATCTGCCCTCCCATGTTCATTGCAGCAGTATTCGGAATAGCCAAGACACAGAAGCAACCTAAATAATGGTCGGTGGACCAATGGATAACAAAAGCAGGTTATGTACACACACTTGAACATTACTCAACATTATAAAAGAAGGAAATCCTGTTATTTTTTTTTTAATTGCTATAGGTGTAATATTTAGTTTTAATTTTATGAGTCAGAGTGAGATGGTTTGCCAGATTGAAATCAATGTCAACTGTTTCAAGGTTATCAATCCAGCATTTACAAAATTTATTTTGACAGTATGGGGCTGTCATCGGGCAATCACAAAGCATCTTAGAAAGTTTGGCCTGGCTGGTGTAGCTCAATGGATTGAGTGCGGGCTTATGAACCAAAGAGTCACTGGTTTGATTCCCAGTCAGGGCACATGGCTGGGTTGAGGGCCAGGTCCCCAGTAGGGGGTGCATGGAAGCAACCACACATTGATGTTTCTTTCTCTCCCTCTCTTTCTTTTCCCTCCAAAAATAACTAAATAAATTAAAAAAAAAAGAAAGTTCATTATGAATGTATTCTGAAAGAGAAATGCATCAAGGTGAATATTTTCAAAACCTTTTTCTTGTGGCAGTTAATATGCTAGGAAGTCCTGCCATTTGTGACAACATGAATAAAGGACATTATGCTAAGTGAAATAAGTCAGACGCCGAAGGCCAAGTACCACATAATACCACCTACATGAGGAATTTAAAATAGGCAAACCAATAGAAGCAGGGGATGGGATGGTGGTTGCCAGGCACTGGGAGAAGGGGAAATGGGAAGGTATTAATCAAAGGATAACATGTTTTAGTTATGCTAGGTGAGTAAGTCCTAGAGATGTTGAGTACAACATAGTGCCTAATAATACTATACCATATACTTAACAATGTCCTGAGAGGATAGATCCTATATGCTGTGTTTTTATAATACAGGCAAAAATATAATAAAGAAAATGGGAGAAAACTTTTGGAAGTGATGCATATGTTTATGGTATAAATTGTGGTGATGCTTTCATAGATGTATTCTTACCTCCAAACTCATGGAGATGCATGCATGAAATGTGTACAGCTTTTGATATGTCAATCATACTTCTATAAACTGCTTTGTAAAAGTTTATTCATATAATATTTCACACTAATGCAACTAAGGATAAAAAACACATTTCAATAGATTTCAATTAGATGTCAAATAAAGACTTAAAAAATTCCATGTCCATTTATGATAAAACTTTTAGTAAACTATGAATAGAAAGAACTTCTTTAATATATTAAAGAGTACCCCCAAAGCCTACACCAAACATAATTTTTAACAGCAAAACAGTAGATTACCTTTAAAACTAGGGACAAGACAGGATGTCCACTTTTACTGCTACTATGCAGCATTATTATATAAGTGGTCCCAGCCAATACAGCAAGAAGAGACAGATACGAAGAATACAAATATTGGAAAGAATGAAAGCATACTCTCATAATTTTGGCATGTGATTATCTGCATAGAAAACTGAGAGGTATAGGGACTTCTGGCCAAGATGGAGGCATAGGTAGATACACTTTGCCTTTTCACACAACCAAAACAAGGACAACAACAAATTTAAAAACAAAAAACAACCAGAACTGCCAGAAAATTGAACTGTGTGGAAGTCCAACAACCAAGGAGTTAAAGAAGAAACATTCATCCAGACCAGTAGGAGGGGCAGAGAGAGGCAGCCAGGGTAGAGAGGACTCGTGGCAAGGCAGTGGACAGAGGTCTATGGTGGGTGGGCGAGGCAGCATCTGGCAGACCTGGTGAGGTGGTGGCTGGTGGAGTGGGTGGTACCACATTTACATGCAGATAAACTGGAAGGAACAACTGGGGAGTGAGACAGACTGTGCAAACGAAGGCTTCCAGTGTGGGGAAATAAAGCCTCAAAACCTCTGACTGAAAAAAACCTGTGGTGGTTGCAGCAGCAGGAGGAACTCCCAGCCTTGCAGGAGAGTTTGTTGGAGAGATCGCAGGGTCCTAGAACATACACAAAAGCACCCACCCTGGAATCAGCACCAGAAGGGCCAAATTTGCTTGTGGGTATGCTTGTTGGTAGTGGAGGAAGTGACTGGAAGCTGGCCAAGAGCTGAGCAAGTGGCATTGTTCCCTCTAAGACCACTTCCCCATATACAGCACCACAACGCAGTAACATGGCTTGCCCTTCCCTGGTGAATACCTAAGGCTCTGCCCCTTACTACATAACAGGCATGTGGAGACAAAAAATATGACCCAAATGAAAAAACAGATCAAAGCTCCAGAAAAAATACAACTAAGTGATGAAGAGATAGCCAATCTATCAGATGCAGAGTTCAAAACACTGGTAATCAGGATGCTCACAGAAATGGTTGAATATGGTTGCAAAATAGAGGAAGAAGTGAAGGCTATGCAAAGTGAAATAAAGGAAAATACACAGGGAACCAACAGTGATGGGAAGGAAAGTGGGACTCAAATCAACGTTTTGGACCAGAAGGAAGAAATAAGCATTCACGCAGAACAGAATGAAGAAACAAGAATTCAAAAATTGAGGAGAGCCTTAGGAACTCCTGGGACAACTTTAAATGTGCCAACATCAAAATCATAAGGGTGTCAGAAGGAGAAGAGGAGGAGCAAGAAATTGAAAACGTGTTTTAAAAAATAATGAAGAAGAACTTCCCCAATCTGGCAAAGGAAAGAGACTTCCAGGAAGTCCAGGAAGCTTAGAGAGTCCCAAAGAAGTTGGACCTAAGGAAGCACACACCAAGGTATATCATAATTACATTACCTGACATTAAAGATAAGGGGGAGGTTAAGAATAGTACAGGAAATGGAAAATCCAAAGAACTTATATGTATGACCCAAGGACATGAACTGAAGAGGGGAAATGCTGGTGGGAAGCATGTTTCAGGGTGGAGGGGAATAAAGGGAAGAAAAAAATGGACAACTGTAATAGCATAATCAATAAAATATATTAAAAAAACAAAACCGAGAGGTATATATAAATAAATACAATAGTAAAATTTTGCAAACTGGATATAATACCAACAGTAAAAATTTACATTTGTATACACCAAATATAATTTATACAACATGATTTTAAAAATATAGTATTAGCAACAAAGAATATATGGTAGTTAGGAATATATTGTACAATAAATGTGCAAGATATGTGGAGAAAATTATAATACTTTAATACTTAAAAAATTATAATAGTATAATACTTTATTAAAAAATAAAGCTATATAATAATTTCATGAATAGGGCAGTTTAATATTATAAAAATGTTAGTTCCCATAAATTAATCTATAGATTAAATAAAATTTTCATAAAAATCCCAACTATCACCACAAGATTTATGAGAAGCTTTACAAACAAATTCTAAATTTTAATGGAAGTCCAAATGACCAAGAATAATCAACACACACCTGAAGAAAAAAAGTGGAACATAGGGAAATATTAGCTTAACAAAAAGAAAAAAACTATAATAATGTTGCAATAACTAGCATAGAATAGGTTAATAGGCAAACTGATCAAGATACTCTAGAACCCAAAAAGAAACATTTTCATATATGGTGGAGCTTTTGCAAATTAATGGAGAGAAGAAGAAATATTCAATGAATGGTGCTGGGACAATTTATTATTCAAACAGAAAAGAAAATTTCCCCAAAAACAAACAAAAAATTCCAAAATAGTATCCCTAATTTATGCCCATAAACAAAAGCAGTATTCAATGTACTAAAATCTTAAATGTGAAGGCACATATTTAAAATTTTAGTAGGCTGTATATATAGAGTATCCTCAATTTTAGGATTAAAAAGTTGTCATAACAAAAATTATTTATAATGTATTAATTTCTTGTGGTTGCTCCACCAAATTACTACAAATTGGATTGCTTATAATACAGAAATTTATTCTGTCACAGTTTTGAAGGTTGGAAGCCTGAAATCATGGTTTCTGCAGGCCCATGTGACTTCAGAACACTCTAAGGAAGAATCATGCCTTGACAACTCCTACCCTCTGGTGGTTCTTGGAAATCCTTTGTACTGATTGGCTGTAGAAGCACAATCCCAATATCTGCCTCTCTTGTTAGGTGGTCTTCCTCCCTGTGTCTCCTCTCTCTTTGTGACCAAATTTCCCTCTTATTAGAATAGCAGTGATTGAATGTATGGCTCACCCTAAGCCAGTGTGACCTCATCTTAACTGAATTATACCTGCAAAGACATTATCAAATAAGCCTATATGCAGGCTCTGAGTGGTCATAAATTTAAATTTAGGGAGAAGGGACATTTAAACCCAGAACAACCATGAAGGAAAAGATTGATCAAAGAATGAAAAGACAAGACACAAACTGAGAAAAGACATTAGCAATATATAAAATGGACAATATTTATATAAAAATACTGTGTATAAGACATGAACAGCTGAAATATTCCAATAAGAAAGACAAATATCCCAGTAAGGAAAGTGGCCAGGGTCATGAATAAACAGTTCACACAAGAGAAAATGCATTTGGTAGATTTGCCTAATGAAAATGTGCCAGACTTTCTTAGTAAGCAGAGAAATACAAATTAATATCACAATAAAATATTATTTTGCTTCCTCTAAATTATGGTCCTGATAATACCAAGCATTGGCAAGGATGTAGCATAACAGTAACTATCATACATTACTAGTTAGATTGTTCACACAAACATTATTTTTTCAATAGCAAAACTTTAGACACAGCCCAATATTTGTTGGTAGAATAATTGATGTATTGTAAATATTTACTAAATGAATTGTTATACAACAATAAAAAATGAATTAACTAGAGATTTATATGACAGCACAATTGAAGGTTCAACCAAGTAAAGCTATTTGACATATGATTGATGTATATTTAAAAAAGCAAGAGAATGATAGATATAAAATTCAAGATAGTGGTTGCCTTTAAGGGGATACAGAAAGTTGACACGGAGAAGGAGCTTATGATATTGGCCATATTTTAGTTCTTGGGTGATAGATTTCTATGTGTCCATTTTATAAGGCTTCATATGGTAGATGAATGCTACATAGGTTTTGTGTATAGCAAGTATTTTGTGATCTAAATTAAACACAATTCATATATTCATAGCTTTAAAGTGTCACGGTCTGAGAACCCAGATATATTCAATGCTTTGAAACCAGCCCCATTTCAATATGGTACTGAGGATTGGGATATGAGCAGTACACAGAATGTATTGGAACATCTATTGTGCCTGGAGTCCCACTGCCTGTACTGGAATCCTGACTCTGAAATTCACTAGCTTCAGGATTTTGGGAGTTTCTTACCTTCTCTTTACCTCCATTTCCTTGTCTTTAAAGTGAAGTTTAAAATAGGCCCTTCTTTGCAGGGTGGATGTGAAGATCAAATGAAAGAGTGTAAGTATATTTCTTAGCATGTGGTTGCTTAACACACAGTAAGTGCCTGGTAACTATGACCTACATTGATTAGATCAGAGGACTGAGATGTGATCATACACAGGCTTTCTTTCACTTCTGCCATTGCCCTGAACAGGCCTTGTCTCCAGGTACCTGCTGCCCTCTTTGCCTGGGTTGCAGAAAGAACACACATGAGCCCAAATCACAATGAGAAGCCAAGGCCTAGTGGGCCCGCAGCCTAAGGCTGAGCTGCCTATCAGAGCCCAGCCTGGATGAACCAGTCTCCAGCTAATATGCAGCTAGAAAATTGAAACTAAATCATTATTTTTAAGCCTATGAGTCTTAGAACACTGATTTGCAAGAGTAGTTGACTGACACATGAGATGCTATTATTGTTGTTGTTGTTGTTATTAGAATTAAAGATTTGAAAGATAGTTGCTCCTAGGTCTGCAAAGTATATCGGCACTCAAATTGTACCTAGGCAGGTTGAATTAGTGCCATAAAACCTTGAGAATTTTCAGTTGCTCTACTTAGCAGCTTCCTTAAGCATAAACATCTTACTATCATAACCTTGTTTCTCCTCCAGCTCCAGAACACATAGGCTTGATTCACCTTTGCTTCAGTACACTGTCATTGTCAAAAATACCGAAGGATAGAAAAGAGACACACTATCCCTAGTTCAGTAGACAGTCAGCATTGTAATTAGCTGTATGACATCTCTGATCTTGTGTCCCTTTGCTGTCAGAGCACTATACTGGCCATAAACCACCCAAGCACAGAGTGTTTTGTTGATTTGCACTGCAAGCTGCCTGGTAGTCAGGGTCAAGATTATGTTACCTCCTGCATAATGAAGAGCCCTAGTATTGAAGAGGTTACAGTGACTTGCCCAAGGCAACAAAGCTTACATATGATACAACTGGACTCAAACCTGCAAATTCTGGTGCTAAACACTAGCTTTCTTTCACTGTTTCATAGATGCCTTTTAGTAACTCCAAATTTCTTGAGAATACACACTTTTTAACAGATTGGGTCATCGACAATCTCCTATGTCCAAGTGGTGCCATGAGAAGTGTGCTGACACACAGACATAACAGTGTGTCATTTCTATGCCATATATCACTGGAACTTAGACAAATACATAGATTCCAAAACAGTAGCTTCTGGAACTCTAGATCTCTGCTGTTTCTAAATGTGTTTGGTTAGAAGATTTGGAGGTGAGGGTTGCAGATAATGAAGGAAAAAATCTTTACCTAAAGTAACTTGGAAATGTCTGAACTTATTAACTATCTTATGCATTTAAAAAAGATTGTAGAATCAACACACCAAGTTCTCTTTTCATATAGCGCACTTACTTGGAAATTAAGTTATCATGTGAAATAAATTGATAAACAAATTTATTGTATGTTTTAAAAAACTGCACAAACAAAAAAATAGTGGAGACTTTCCACAAGATTGCCTCACAGGGTAATCCAACCTTTCGTTGTCTCTGGGCCGCACTGGAAGAATTGTCTTGGGTCACACATTAAATACACAAACACTAATTAAAAGTGATAGGCAAAAAAAAAGGGTTTTAAGTAAATTTATGATTTTGTGTTGGGCTAAATTTATAGCCATCCTAGGCCACAAGTGGCCCATTGGCTCCGGGTTGGACACCCCTGGATCAGATATCTTTGCTGGTAAATGCTTTAAATAATGTTGTGTCATTTTAAATAATATACCTTATTTATGCAAATAAGATAAAAAGAGTTTCTAAATCAGTTCCTTGTTGTTAGAAGATAGCTGGGTTCTATAATTTAGTGCTAGGAGTGAAGGTCTCTGTATTTGATTGCTAAATTACAATCTCAATTCCACCACTTGCTGGTTCTGTGACTTTGGAAAAGTTACTACAGATCTCTAATCTTCAGGTTTCTCATCTATAAAATGAGACAACTAATAAGACATTTTTCATAGGTTCTTGTGAAGTTTAAAAAAGAAAATTCACATGCAGTACTTAGAAAAATAACTGACACTAAGAAGGTGTTCCAATGCTAGCAATTTATTACCAACTGTTTCTCAAACGGACATTGGTTGTATATGACCTCTGGCAAGTGATTTCATCTTTATCAGTTGCTTCATCTGAGCAGCCTATGGAACTGATTGTTTTACCTGGGTATTTTATGCTGGTTGAGAGATTAGACTTGAGTCACACTGCTTAAGTTTCAGATTCTACACACAAGTAACAGAACATCTCTAGGTTCAAATAACCATTTTTATAAAAATATAAAATGCTGAAAATAAGATAATCTATCTCATAATATTGTTCAGAAGATCGGATGAAGAAATGAATGCAAAACAGAACAATGCCTTACACATGTCAACACTTAAAAAATGGTCACAATAATACAACAATGAAGAAGTTGGAATAAAGAGCTCAAAGTGATTATCCTTGTCTCCAATGATCTCAAAGTGTTGACTCCATAAATTTCTAACAAGAATATTTTAGAATCAAGCCATTGATATCTTTGTTCTGGTAGTCACCTGTCTCTAGGTTGTTGGTCTCCAGCTCCTGTTGGGTAGCTCACCCTGTGCTTGGCTTCAATCCACCTTTCCTAATGGGCCCTATTTGGGACTGAGCCAGAGTCCATACACATGCAGTGGGTCCTACAGCTCACAGCTGCTGCCAATCTGTTGCCTAGAACACACTCTCCTTGAAAGAGAGTTCCTCTGAGTTGTCATCCCTGTGGTGGCAGGAGGGAAAGATGTCCCTCAAAAGTCCCTTCTTCCTGCATTATAATCTACATTTCTGACAATCCTTGAAATCTACTCTTGTGCACTGTTTTCCCCACCCCAGACAGGTGTTATCACCTATGATCCCCTATCTATACCAGGAATACTTCCATCTTTGTCTCAGACTATAAAAATTTAGGCTTATGCTCCTTTAAAGGTCTAGCTAGAAACATTTTGTCCTACATAACTAAACAGAAACTCTCCCTTTACTGAAACTTTTTATAACATTAAAAATATGAAATTACTATGGCCTGTAAGGCTTCTGTGATCTTATGATCGGTTTTTGTCTGCTCTCTGGTACAATCTCTTACTTTTGTGGTTTAGTCACACAAACCTTCTGTCAGTTCCTTTAGGATTCCAAGTTTATTATCACCTTATTGCTTTAGTACTTACTGTTCAACTCTGCCTGGAAAGCTTTCAACAAAAATATTTCCTGGTTGGCTTCATTTTTCTTTCATTTTTAAGCCCTCAAAGAGATCTTTCCTGAACAACCAGTAAAAAAGAAAGCCCCCTAAATATTCATTCTGTCATTCTGGTCACTCTTGCATAGCAGTTCTCACCTGGGTTGATACAGCCTCTCCTCCTCAGAGGACATTTGTCAATATTTGGAGATATCGTTGACTGTCATAACTGAGAAGGTGCTCTTGGAATACAGTGCCTGGGATCTGGGGATGTTACTAAGCATCCTACAACACACAGCACAGCCCCCACAATAAAGAATTTTCTGGCACAAGATATCAGTAGTGCTAAAGTTGCAAAATTTCATTTAGCACATAGTCTTGCGTTATTTTTGTCAAGGAATTTGGCACTCTTTGAAACTATTTCATTCATTTATTCTTTTCTTCATTCTGCCTGTGTCCCAAATTAGGATGCAAGCTCCATGGCAGCAAGAATCTTGTCTGTCATGGTCAGTGTCACATTTCCAGTGTCTGTTGTGGGACCTGACAATTGACAGAAGCATTTAAAAGCATTAGTTGATTAATAAACCCTTCAGTGAATAAATTTTGGCAGAAAATTCTAGTGACCACATTGGGTCATGCCTGGTGTGCACGAATGTGTGTGTTTGTGTTGTTATTTGTTGGACTGTGCCAAGAAAATGGATTATATACTTGGCAGCAGCAGTATGAACCTGCAGTGACTAACATTAATAGGCAATACCCAATGTAAGAGTATTTTGCTTCCCCTGGGTGTCTAAGTAGCCATGGAGTAATCCTCTGTATCATACTGGTGGTTTTCTAAACTGCTCTGCTGAGAACCCTTCACAGGTTTTTAGTACATTTGATTCTGATTTTATTTTGAACTATGTATTTAATTTCTTAAAAAAGTAATAAAATATTTCCTGGCTGGGTGGCTCAGTTGGTTGGAGCATCATCCCATACACCAAAAGTCTGTGGGTTTGATTCCTGGTCAGGGCACAAACCTAGGTTGTGAGTTTGATCCTGGTCTGGGATGTGTACAGGAAGCAACCAATTGACATTTCTCTCTTTCTCCCCTCCTCTCTCTAAAATCAATAAACATATTCTTGGGTGAGGATTAAAAAAAGTATAAAATCCAACATACATTCTCATAATACCTGTGAACAAGTTTTGAGCACATTGAAATTTCTAACATCGGAATTTTGTGACCAGGTTAACACACTCCTTTTGTGGAGATTTTGAAATACCACCCCACCCACCAAGATACATACCTTATTTCCATGGATACACATCACTTGAAAATCTTGAACACATTTTAATGAATGTTTAACTGTGCACGGTGCCATTTGATTAAAATTTAGAAATGCTTTTCTCTGCTTATTTAAAATGAGGCAGGTGAGAAATACCTCAGTGAAATGCCAGTGATGTAATTGGCGTAGTTCTCCTGAGGACAGAATAGCACACAGAGCAATGAGAAAAATGTGTGCTATATGTACTGGTACTGTTCTGTTTTGGATAGTTTCAGTGATTATTTTAAGCATGGTAGAATGTAGAATTGGTTTTTTGTGGGCAAGATGGCAGAGGAGTAAATGGAAGCCACACTAATATCTTCCCAGGATCAATCTGGAATTACAGCTAAATTGTGGAGAAATTACCTGTAACAAACAAATGAATAGTGAAAGAGAAGCCTTATAATCTTGGACAGACAGAAGAATCAGCTTCAGCACAAACTGTCTGGTAAGGAATACAATGGAGACTCTCGAGGGCTGGCTGTGGGCACACAGGAGGCAAGCCAGAAGGATAAGTAAGCAGCTTGTTGGATCCCTCTAAGAAGAATGGAGTCTAACCCCTAAGCTGAGATCCCCAGCCTAGAGTACCATAGCCCCAAAATACACAGATAACAGCCAGCAGCAAAAAAGTGGCAGGGTTTCTCTCTGCCAGAGATGGACATCTGGAGATGCAAAGAACCATTTAAAGAGCCAACACACAAATCTTCATTTGCAATCACTTACCCAGGGTTCCAGCAGAGGCAGGAGCAGAGTGGGCTAGAGATGCCTGAGGAGAGAATGGGGACGGAAGCTTTGGGGATAGAGTGGAGAGAGTAGCTGCAGGGATCCTGGTGCTGAGTCATCCCCCACACAGTGGCAGCCCCAGAGCTCAGGCAGACCACTCCCCTCTGAGCCACAGCAGTCTGAGGGGAAACAATAGCTCCACCCCCAAGAGACACTCTGTCCTGGTTCTGTGGTGCTTAAGCCTGACTGCTGAGTTCGGAAATGACCAGATTAACAACTGAAGGAGATAGCCACAGACTATAGTTCTCTAGCAAGGGGAGGGAAGAGTGTAGTAGAGACACTTGAGGGCAGATTGGGGATGGAAGCTTGGGGGAGAGAACTGGGAGAGTGGTTGCTGGGATACCAGTGCAGAGTAGTCACCCATGCTGCAGCAGCCATCCTGCTCAGGCAGACCACTCCCCTCTAAGCAGCAGCAGCCTTAGGGAAAACAATAGCCTGAACCCCAGGAGGAATACTGCCCCACCCTATGGGGCTTAAACCTGACTGCTGAGGGAAAAATGACTAGATTAATAACTGAAAGAAGCAAACATAGACAGCAGATCACTGGCAGTCTCATAGTAGGCTGCCTAAGGTCAGATAAGGTTAATATCTGACATCACCAGAGGTGGATCCAGAAAGAAAAAACAGTGGTATATACAAGAGGCAACAGACAAAATCCACCATGGTCTTCTACATTATTAGTGATGTTTTTCTTTCCTGCATAGCTTCTTAACATTCTTTTTTTGTCTAGCAAGTTTGTGTTTATAAGTCACTAGAATTTATACTATAGTTAATTTCTGTCTTTTCTTATAATAGTGTTTATCTCTACACCCTTATTAATAATGGTTCATTTGCTGTTGATACTCAGATTGTGGGGAGAGAGATTTTTGGGGATGTGGGTTGGTTCCCTGGGCCTTGTGATTTTGTTCTGGCAGCATCTGCACAACAGCATACAAGATGCAATGGGCAGAGTGACCCTTAGTCAACCATCTGGATGGAAGGACCCACCAAAGAATGACCCAACAGCAATTAAAACCCAATTACACCCAGAGAGCAAACATAATGGCATCCCAAGAGCAGCAAGTTCAGAAGGTCAAGGACACTGCACCACTGAAACTCACAGGTCTCCTACCATAGAAGTTCACACCATAAACCCAGGGAGTCAGAACAGATAAATTTAAGAAGCAGAGGAAAACAAAAAGAATCTCACTAGCAATAGGAAGACAAATAAACAAACCCCAAATGAAAGGAGGAAGCCTCAAAAAGAATGCTAAATGAAATAGAGGCAAGTCAATGATCACATACTGAGTTCAAAGCAATGATTATAAGGAAGCTTAATGAGCTCACTGAGATATACCACAAACTACAGAGAAACTATGATGAACTTACTGTGAACTATATCAACATGAAAAAGGAAATAGAAACTATCAACAAGAGCCAACAGGAAATGAAGAATACAATTTCTGAACTGAAGAACACAGTAGAAGGAATCAAAAACAGGCTAGATGAAGCAGAGGATAGGATCTGTGAGCTGAAGGACAAGGTAGAAAAAAACACCCAGAAAGAACAAGAAAAGGAAAAAAGACTCAAAAAGAATGAAGAAGTCTTCAGGGAATTTCAGGACAACATAAAATGTAATGATATCCATATAATAGGGATACTAGAAGGAGAAGAAGAGCAAGAAATAGAAAACCTGTTTGAAAAAGTAATGATAGAATGTAGAATTGGACATTAATTCTTGTTATGGAATTGGGGCAGTATGCACCCCTATGTTATTACTATAGTAGTATTATATATACACCATTACTATTTGTATGAATTATTTTTGTCTTAAAGTATATTTTATCTAATATTATTATATCTATATCTGTTTTCTTTCAGTTATTGTCCACCTGATATATCCTTTGTTTCTCAATCCCCCTGAGTCTTTTAATTAGATATATCTCCTATAATAGCAGATAGTTGTTGGATTCTTAAAAACCAGTAAAGCAATTTTGTATAACTAGACTGGAAAGCTCACTAGAGTTTAGCCCATTTGTGTTCATATGATTTTTAATATATTTGCAATTATTGCTGTCATCTTATTTATGTGTTGTAGATTTGTTTTTTTCTTTATTTCTTTCTTCTTTCTTTACTCCTTCCTTCCTTCCTTTCTTTCCTTTCACTATTTCTCTCTTTCTTTATTCTCTTATTTTAGATGCATAAATAATTTTTTCCTCACTCCATTTTACCTCTTTATTTGTTTGGAACTTTTATGTCACATGTCTACTATTTTAGTAAGCTATTGTAACATATCTACCTCTCTTAATGATATCTGAAGTTAATAAATATTTTTATTATACTACAGAATCATACAGGACCTTACAGCTATTCCTTCAGATCATTTCTCCCAACTTAAATATTACTATTATCCAGTGCTTTACTTTTAATTCCTCCCAAATTAGACAATTTTATATTTTATATTATTAGTATTTTTATTTAGCTATATATTTGCCAGTATTTTTCTCACATTTCTTGCAATTCAGCCTTTTCATGTAATATAATTTTCTTTCTACTTGATATACATCCTTTAGAGCAGCTGTCCCTAACCTTTTTGGCACCAGGGACTGGTTTTGTGGAAGACAATTTTTCCACAGACTAGGGGATAGGATGGTTTCAGGATGAGTCAAAGACATTATATTTATTGTGCACTTTATTATTATTATTATTATTACTATATTGCAATATATAATGAAATAATTCTACAACTCAACTCACCATAATGCAGAATCAGTGGAAGCCCTGAGCTTGTTTTCTTGCAACTAAACAGTCCTATCTGGGGGTGATTGGAGACAGTGACACCCAATGTGTGTGCTTATGTCCACTCTACTCCATAATCTTGTTTTGGTTGCTGTCACTGCAGAAAACACTGCTTCTCAAAGATAGGAGGTTTGAAATGGAAGCAGCCTTTTCAGTGCTTTCATGTCAATCTGAGGATATTCTACCTTGAATTTAATCCAGAACATATGGAGATTTGAAGTTGTCTGAAACACACTTTTAAGGCCACTGTCGTTTGTGATTTCAAGCAGATGATCCTCTTCTAGCACAAAGTCAATTTACCTGTCTTATTCACAAATGGGTCACAGATCCATTCCTTCCAAGTTCAGGGGTCTTTGGGGTTGAGAAGTAATGCTCAAACTCTTTTGAAAGCTGAGATACATGATCATGTACCAGCTGGGAGGAAGAAGATCCTGGCTCAGTCTCTTCCAAAATCTCTGCTAATGTTTGAAACATGTCAAAAATCCCCATATTCACTCGTTGCCCCCATAATTTTAGTCTGGCCTTGAATGCAGCCACTTGATCTGCTGACTTGAACACAGTTGTTGTTCTCCCCTGAAATGACAGATTGAGTTCGTTGAGCAGGTTGAATATGTCACACCAGGAAGCAAGTTTGCAACCCATTCTGTGTCACTGAAATGTGCTGCCACTAGTGACTGTACTTCTAAAAGAAATCTCTGGAGTGGCTCTCATAACTAAAAAATCTCTGACCAGTGATCTACCTTTAGAAAGCCATCACACTTCTGTGTATAAGAGAAGACGTTTGTGCTCTGCATCCATCTCCTCACAGAGCTGTGTGAACAGACGTGAGTTAAGGGCATGTACTTTAATGTCATTGATAATTTAAATCACTTTCTGAAAAATGTTGTTAAGTTCAGGTGACATTTTTGGCTAGCCAGCATTCTTTATGGGTGAGACAGTGCATAGATTCACATTCAAAAGTGACCTCTTTGACTCGAGTAGCAAAACCAGAAGCCATCCAGTCATGGCAGCCTCTCTGTCCATGCGTATGCTCACACAAAATGACCAATTCAGTTTTCTTGGCATGTAGCCTTTTAAAGACTTGAACAGTTCTGCAGCTGTGGTGTTGGTCGGCAACAAAAGTGCACATAGCCTGTCCTCATGCACATCCTTCTGGAAAATATATCACATAAAAACAAGCATTGTTGCCTTGTTGTCAACATCAGTAGACTCATCAACCTACATTGCACACCACAGCGACTCCTTAATCCTCTCCAACAATTGCACCTCAATATCCTCTGCTATTTCCTCAATTTGTCTACTTATGGTGCTAGATGTAAGAGGAACAAATGCCACCTTTTGAACTGCAGCCTCTCCTAACTTCTGGAAGTTCTGGTTATAGAACTATAAAGTTCTGGTTATAGAACTTCCAGAAAATCAAATTGTATGGAAGTCTAACAACCAAGGAGTTAAAGAAGAAACATTCATTCAGACTGCACCACAACTCAGCAATGTGGGTTGCCCTGCTCTGGCAAATACCTAAGGCTCCATGCCTTACAACATAACAGGGGCACTCCAACAAAGAAATATGGCCCAAATGAAAGAACAGATGAAAACTTGAAAAATGGAACTAAATGATGAAGAGATAGCCAACCTAACAGATACAGAGTTCAGAACACTAATAATCAGGATGCTCACATAAATGGTTGAGCATGGTCACAAAAAAGAGAAAAAAGTGAAGGCTATGCAAAGTGAAATAAAGAAAAATATACAGGTGCCCTGGTGTGGCTCACTGGAATGAGTGCCAGCCAGCAAACCAAAGGGTTGCTGTTTTGATTCCCAGTCAGGGAACATGCCTGGGTTGTGGGCCAGGTCCCCAGCAGGGGAAGTACAAGAGGCAAGCACACATTGATATTTCTCTACCTCTCTTTCTCCCTCTCTTCCTCTCTGTCTAAAAATAAATTTTAAAAAATCTTTAAAATAAAAGAAAAATATACAGGGAACCAACAGCAAAGTGAAGGAAATGGGAACTCAAATCAATGATTTGGAGCATAAGGAAAAATAAACATTCAACCGGAACACAATGAAGAAAAAAGAATTCAAAAAAATGAAGAGAGCCTTAGAAACTCCCAGGACAACTTTGAATGTTCCAACATTTGAATCACAGGGTTGCCAAAAGGAGAAGAGGAAGAGCAAGAAATCGAAAACTTATTTGAAAATATAAAGGAGAACTTCCTCAATCTGGCAAAGGAAATAGACTTCCAGGAAGTCCAGGAAGCTTAAAAAGTCCCAAAGAATTTGGATGCAAGGAAGCACACACAAAGGCACATCATAATTACATTAGCCAAGATTAAAGATAAGGAGAGAATCTTAAAAGCAATGAGAGGAAAGGAGACAGTTACCAACAAAGGACTTCCCATAAAACTATCAACTGATTTCTCAAAAGAAACCTTGCAAGCAAGAAGGGGCTGGAAAGAAGCATTCAAACTCATGAGAGGCAAGGACCTACATCCAAGATTACTCTATCCAGCAAAGCTATCATTTAGAATGGAAAGGCAGATAAAGTACTTTCTGGAAAAGGTCAAGTTAAAGGAGTTCATCATCACCAAGCTTTTATTATATGAAATGTTAAAGGGACTTATCTAAGAAAAGGAAGATGATCAAAACTATGAACAGTAAAATGACAGCAAACTCACAACTATCAATAACTGAACTTAAAAACAAAATACAAACAAAAACAAACTATCAAACAACTAGAATTGGAACAGAATCACAGAAATAAATATCACATGGAGGGTCATCAGTGGGAAGAGAGAGGGAGAATGGGTGGAAAGGTACAGGAAATAAGAAGTATAAATGGTAAGTACAAACTAGACAGAGGAAAGCTAAGAATAGTATGGGAAATGGAGAACCCAAAGAACTTGTATGTATATGACCCATAGACATGAACTAAGGTGGGCGAATGGTGATGGGAAGAGGGGGTACAGGGCAGAGGGGAATAAAGGGGATAAAAAGATGGGACAACTGTAATAGCATAATCAATAAAATATACTTAAAAAAAGAAGCTCTGCAGTAGCATTAGTTTTTTACTCATTTTGGCTAGGGTTGGTATGTGGTCTTACCAAAACTGTGACCAAGACAAGTGCACAGTGTGGGAAAGAGGCATGAAGGAAGTGGTAAATAAAATAATGGGCACGTGACACATGGACTAAAGTAAGTGTTGGATTCTGACTTAAAACCTGCCACCAGATGCAGCTCTAAGGTTGAAGTACATCAATTCACTCCCCACTCTAAAGCCTGCCACCAGATGCAGCTTAATTTTCACTTGCCTTTTACTTACAGGGTTTTTTTTTTTATTAGTGTGCAAGCAATTGATTTATTATGCTCTCTGTGCAGTCAAACCTCTCTACTAATGATAATCTGTATTTGCAGCCACTCTTCAGTCCTAGCATCACTGCCTTAGCTCCATCTCAGATCATCAGGCATCAAATTCTCATAAGGATTTTACAACCTAGGTCCCTTGCATATGCAGTTGACAATAGGGTTTTTGCTCCCATAAGAATCTAATATGTCAGGAAGCAGAGCTCAGGTGGTAATGTAAGTGATAGGTAACAACTCTAAATATAGATGAAGCTTCGCTCACTCACCTGCTGCACATCTCCTGCTGTGAGGCCCAGTTGGCAACCCCTGCTTTATTGTGTTCTTCTTCAGTGAGATCAGAATTTTCAATAAAACACTAAGTTTTAGTTGTATGATTCTTACTCTTAAGTAAGTGTGAGAAAATTCTTTATATTTTTAGTGATTAAACTTTGAAACAAATTTCACCATATTTCTATTTATAATTTCTGGATACTGTAAATTAAAGGAAAAGGAAAGATCACAGGTGCATATATTTAAGAAACATAAACACAATTATTACTATTAGTTGAAGTACATTATGTCATTTTTGCTCGTTAAAATTGTTCAATATTAGGAATTTCATATGGTTTATCTTAGTACTTGTAGCTATTCACATATAAATGTACCAACATAGAGAATGAGATGCCAAGATTGATAATAATCTTAAAGTTATACAATATTTCAACTTATCAAACTGCCTCATGTTGATTGGTATTAATAACAAAATATAAATTTGAACATAAAATTAACTTACACTAATAAAATAACACTTTGGTTTGTTTTACATATTGGAGTTTCTACAAAATATTTCATTTGAGAAGAACTCTTCTAACTAAACCAAAGGATGAAGGATGCATTTTGTTCTTAGATACATTATTCTTTACCTGTTTACTGTTCCGATATGGAATCTTCATATATGAGGTCTGACTGGAAAAAGTCCAGCCATTGTTAATATAATGAATATGGTTTGCAGGACACTGATGTAACCTGGTAGCCAAGGAGAGTGGACTGAAATGCGCATGCATGAATAATGGCAACTTCACTATACTAGTCAGTGGGGACAGTAGACACTGTTAAGTGAGCATGTGTACTGTATGGTCATCACATTCAAAGTGACTGAGTGAGTAGAGCAACAAATCTGCAACAAACTTTGTGTTAAACTTGAACATTCCTCCACAGAAACTATTTGGATGATTCAGAAGGTTTTCAGGGATAATACAATGAGTGCAATATAAAAAAAAGTGTGGCACAAATGCTTCAAATATGGTCGAGAATCTGTTGAAAGTGATCCATGTTCTGGAATGCCTGCAACAAGCAGAGCACCTGAGAATGTTGAACATGGATGGGCTGCAATTAAGAAAGATCAGCAACTGACAGTGCGAGAACTAGAAGTTGATCTGGGGGTTCCAAAAACAACTGTGTCTGAGATTTTGACACGGAATCTAGGCATGAAATATGTCACGGCAAAACTTGTTCCACAGCTTCTGTTACCAGAGCAGAAGGACATCATGCTGCACTTGCTAATAACTTGATTCAAATTGCTACCAATGAATCAGATTTCCTCAATAAAGTCATAGAAGTTGTAGGTCTATGGCTATGATCTGGAAATGAAGGCCCAGTCATCCCAGTGGAAGTTGCCTGGTTCTCCATGCTCAGAGAAGGTAACAAATTTGCAGCAAGATCAAGACATGCAAACTGTGTTTTTTGATTGGGAAAGTGTCCATCATCAGTATGTTCCTCCAGGCCAAACAATTAATAAGGAGTACTACCTCAGTGTACTTCATCAGTTGAGAGATAAAATATAATGAAAATGGCCCCGGCTATGGGCAACTGGTGATTGGTAGCTTCATCAGGACAATGCACCTACTCATGCATCATATCTCATGCAGAGACTTTTGGGAAAACATCAAGTCACCCATGTGACTCAGCCCCTGTAGAGCTCAGATTTAGTGCTCTGTGACTTCTGACTTTTCCCAAAGCTAAAAGCACCTTTAAAAGGAAAGAGAGTTCAGGCCATCAGTGAGACTCAGGAAATACAAGGAGGCAGCTGATGGAGATTCCAGCAAAGGATTTTGCACAGTATTTTGAACTAGAAGAGATGCTGGGAGAACTGTGTGAGGTCCTAAGGTGCCTACTTCAAAGGGAACTGAGGCATTGTTTTCCTATGTACAATGTTTCTTGTATCTTGTATCTTCTTCAATCAATGTCTCTATTTTTCATAGTACATGGTTGGATACTTTCTGGGCAGACTCCATCATATACTGTTGTTTTTATTTTTTTAAGTTTTTAATTTTTAAGATTTTATTTATTTTCAAGAGAGGGGAACAGAGGAAGAAAAAAAGAGAGAGAAACATCAATGTGTGGTTGCCTCTCATGCACCCCTTGGCCCACAACCCAGGCATATGCCCTGACTGGGAATCAAACCAGAGACCATTTGCCTCTCATTCTGGTGCTCAATCCACTGAGCCACACCAGCCAGGGCTATTGTTCTTGTTTTTAAAATAAGAGTAAATATTCTCTGCTTTACCTTGACTAATAGACACAAAGCTTTTGAAAAAACTTCTATCAAAATGTGAGTTAATTCAAACTTTTCTCTTATGCATCTAGCCTCATACCTATCCTACCAAAAATGAAGGCTAAATACAAATTATAACTTAAAATCCATGATTTTCATAAAATTAGTTAACTACTTCTTACATGCAATTATATACTCTTACTTACAAGAGGATTTGATATTTGTGCTAAACAGATCTAGAATAAATTGTTACCAATCCAGCTGACACTATTAATTAATTAAACTGTTTGTTATTAAAATTTCCTCTTCTTGGTAAAATATAATAACTCTCTAGTTTACCTGTTATATTGACACAAATATTGATGTAATATTTATTATGATAACACAGGCAAAATAACGTTTCCCTTGCCTATAATAGTCTTTCATTTCACATAACTCCTGGAAATGCAACTTACTATTCCTATTATGTTCTTCATGCTGATCTTCTTTATCTTTTGAAATAGTTTTAGAACTAAAGATTTAATTTTTGTGAATAAATTAAGTTAGGGCAACTGTTAAGTAAATTCAATAATTATGTAACTGGTCAGTAATTCTGGTTTTAACGATTTAATAATTTAATAATCTAATGTTCTATTTTTTAGAATTATTTTCCTTTGGAAGGATTATTTAATATAGATTATAGTTTAAAAGGAACAACGATGCTGCCATTATCATCATCACCATCATCACAGACACTATCGCAATAACAATCATAGTTCCAGTATAGAGGACACATGGACAGAACCAAGGCAGAGGAGAGAGGCAGGGAAGTGAGGTGGGGTTGGGGGAGGGGAGGGGAGAGGATGCAGACAACTGTAATTGAACAACAATAAAGTAATCATTTTTAAAAAACAATCATAGTTACCATTCTTTATACTGTAGTATTCTCTACAAATTCACTTAAATTATTTTATTCAATCCTCAAAATAACTCAGGGAAGTAGAGAATGTGTAACAGGCCACAATTTAGAGATGAGGAAAATGACCTGCATGAATTGGCATGAAATGACATAGCCACACCAAGGCTCGAGGCCTTTCAACTCTGCCTTTTGTTCTTTCCTTTCCTTAGTGCAATCCCAATGTTTGTGAAGCCCCAAACTATCATCTGTAGCAAGCAGTCATTCTTATGTAAGTTAGGGATACCTTATCAAAACAATTCTTAAATTTCAAAAGAGAAGTAAATATATAATTTTCATAGATCAACCTATTGTTACACCTTTAACATTAGCCACAGTTTGGAGAGACCTAAACCTATATTGTATGTAGTTATATGTAGATGTTGAGCACATGACATGTAGATAGTCTAAATTGAGATGTCCTATAAATCAAAAACACACTGGATTTCAAAGACCTAGTATGGCAAAAAGAATGTAAATTATTTCATTAATAATTTTAATGTTAATTACATTTTAAAGTGAAAATATTTCAGATGTAATGTATTTAACATTATTATAATTAATTTTGCCAGTTTTAAAAATTCTTTTAATATGGTTACTAGAAAATGTGGCCTATGTATGCCTCACGTTGTATTTTTACTGCACAATACTGTTACAGAATTTTCATTTTTATTGAGCGTATTTTCCTAATTTCACTCTTTAGATTCCACCATACTTTCCCCTCTAAAATGACTGTGACTTTTATGCCAGTATGTAACCCTCATATCAGCATAGTCATCTATTTATGTCCTGTGTTTGGCTCTCAATAGTTTAGTCTAGATTCTGTTATGCTACTTAAAAATTTATTGACCTTTCTAGTTACTTGAATGACATTCAAATGAAAATTTCAAATGTGTTCTTAAAAAAAAGTAGATAGAGTTTGATCACAAATCAGTATTTTATCCTGCAAAGAAAGACAAAACTTAAAGTAAAATTTTATTGAATAATTACCTTGGGAAAGTTCTGCCTGAGTTTCCTCATATTCTCTCTCTTTCTCTCTTTTTCTCTTTTTCTCTCTCTATACATCAAGGATCAGATGAATTAACACTTATAAACCACTTAGAACAGTGCCTTCCATAAACAATAAATACTAGCTTTTATTTTAGTATACATGTTTATTGAAGAAACATCATATATCAATATTTTCAATCTATGCCAATAGAATCACAGGTAATATGGAAGTGATTTTAATGTATTTTATTTTTAATATATAATCTTTATTACATTTTTCCACTACCATTTAGTCCCCTTATATCCCCCTTCCCCCAGCTATCACCATCCTGTGTCCATGACCACGCATCCTTTTTCTTTTTTGCTCAGTCCCTTCACGTGCTAACCTCCCCCCACCCAATTAGCTGTCATCTGTTCTCCATTGATGAATCTGTCTCTGTTTTACTTGTTAGTTAAGTTTGTTCATTTGATTCCACATATGAGTGAAATCATTTGATATTTGTCTTTCTCTGACTGGATTATTTCACTTAGCATAATATTCTCTAGGCCCATTCATACCGTTGCAAAGAGTAAATTTTTCTTCTTTTTTACTGCTGGGTAGGATTTCATTGTGTAAATGCCCCATAGTTGTTTTATCCACTCATCTATTGATGGACCCGTGGACTACTTCCATAACTTGGCAATTATAAATAATGCTACAGTGAACATAGGGGTGCTTATGTTCTTCTGAATTACTATTTTGGGTTCCTTCAGTTATATTCCCAGAAGTGGGATTTTTGGGTCAAAAGGCAGATCCATTTTTAATTTTTTGAGGTATCTCCATACAGCCTTCCAAAGTGGCTGCACCAGTCTGCATTCCCACCAACAGTGCAAAAGAGTTCCCTTTTCTCCACATCCTTGCTAGCACTTGTTGTTTGTTGATTTATTGATGATAGCCATTCTGACAGGTGTGAGATGGTATCTCATTGTGGTTTTTATGTTCATTTCTCTGGTAATTAATGACATTGAGCATCTTTTCATATGTCTTTTGGTCATCTATATGTTCTCTTTGGAGAAGTGTCTATTCAGGTCCTTTGTCCACTTTTTTAATTGGGTTGTTTGGGTTTTTTTGGTATTGAGTTTTGTGTGTACTTTATAAATTTTGGATATTAATTCCTTATCAGATGTATCAGGGAATATGTTTTCCCATTCTGTGGGTTGTCTTTTTATTTTGTTGATGATTTCCTTTGCTGTGCAAAAAGTTTTTAGTTTGATGAAACCCCATTTGTTTATTTTTCTTTTCTTTTTTCCTTTGCCTGGGGAGAGATATCTGATAAAAAGTTTCTATGAGCAATGTCCAAGATTTTGCTGCTTTATCTTCTCCTAGGACTTTTACGGTTTCTAGTCTCATATTTAAAACTTTGATCCATTTCAATTTATTCTTGTGTGTGGTATAAGAAGGTAGTCTACTTTCATTTTTCTGCATTTATCTGTCGAATTTTCCAATACCATTGATTGAATAAATTATCTTTAGCCCATTGTATGTGCTTGCTTTCTCCATTGAATATTAATTAACTACAAAAGTGTGGGTTTATTTCTGGGCTTTCAGTTCTGTTCCATTGATCTATATGGCTGTTTTTATGCCAGTACCAGTCTGTTTTTATTACTATGGCCTTGTAGTATAGTGTGATATTAGGTATCGTGATTCCTTCAACTTTGTTCTTTTTTTTTCAGGATCGCTATTGCTATGTCGGGCCTTTTGTGGTTCCATATAAATTTTTGAAATATTTGTTCTAGATATTTGGAATACACCATTGGGATCTTGATAGGAATTGTGTTGAATCTATAGATTACTTTGCGTAGTATGGACATTTTAATGATGCTAATTCATCCTATCCATGAACATGGTATGTGTTTGCACTTATTTGCATCTTCTTCGATTTATTTCTTCAGTACCTTGTAATTTTCCAAGTACAGGTCTTTTACATCCTTGGTTAGGTTTATTCCTAAGTATTTTATTCTTTTTGAAGCAATTGATGAATGGGATTGTTTTCTTAATTTTCCTTTCTGTTAGTTCATTATTGGCATATAAAAATGCAACTGATTTCTGAACATTAATTTGTGGCCTTAAACTTTGCTGAATTCATTTATCAGCTCTGGTAGTTTTTTGGTGGAATCTTCGTGGTTCTCTATGTAAACTATGATGTCATCTGAAAGTAAAGATAGTTTTACTTCTTTTTTTTTCAATTAGGATGCCTTTTACTTCTTCTTTTTCTCTGATTGTTGTGGCTAGGGCTTTCAGTACTGTGTTTGAATAGGAGAGGTGAAAGCAGACATCCCTGTCTTGTTCCACATCTTAAGGGGAACACGCTTGTTGTTTTTTTCCCATTAAGTATGATGCTGGCAGTGGGTTTGTCATAAAAGGCCTTTATTATATTTAGGTATGTTCCCTCTATTCCCACATTGCTGAGAGTTTTTATCATAAATGTGTGCTGGATTTTATCAAATGCTTTTTCTGCATCTATTGATATAATCATGTGGTTTTATCCTTCCTTTATTTTATGTGGTGAATCACATTTATTGATTTGCAAATATTGTACCATCTTTTCATTCCCAGAATAAATCCCACTTGATCATGGTATATGTTCTTTTTGATGCATTGCTGTATTTTGTTCACTGATATTTTGTGGAGGATTTTAGCATGTATGTTCATCAGAGATACTGGCTTATAATTTTCTTTCTTTGTAGTGTCCTTACCTGGTTTTGGAATTAGGATAATGTTGGCCTTGTAAAATGCGTTTGGGGACCTTCTCTCCTCTTGATTTTTTTGAAATAGTTTGAGAAGGAGAGATGTTAGTTCTTCTTGGAATGTTTGGTAATGTTTGGTAAAATTCACCTGTGAAATCATCTGGTCCAGGGTTTTTTTTATTTGTTGTTGTTGTTGTGGTTGTTGGAACACCTTTTGGTTACTGCTTCAATTTTATTAGGTGTAACCTGTCTATTCAGATTCTCTGATTCTTCCTGATTTACTTTGATAAGACTGTATGTTTCTAGGAATTTATCCATTTTGTCCAAGTTGTCCAGTGTGTTGGCACATAATTTTCATAATATTTTCTTACAATCCTTTGTATTTCTTTGGCATCAGTTATTATTTCTCCTCTTTCATTTCTGATTTTATTTATTTGGGTCCTTTCTCTTTTCTTGTTCATGAGTCTGGTCAAGATTTTTCAATCTTGTTTATCTTTCATATTACCAGATCTTGGATTCATTGATTTTTTGTATTATATTTTAGACTCTATTTCATTTATTTCCAGTCTGATCTTAATTATTTTCTTCCTTCTACTCACAATGGGCTTTGTTTGTTTTTCCTTTTCAAGTTCCTTTCAGTGTGAAGTTAGATTGTTTATTTGAGCTTTTTCTTGCTTTTTGATAGACCCGTAGTGCTTTGAATTTCCCTCTTAAGATTGCCTCCCCAGTGTCCCACAGATTTTAGATCGTTGTGCCCTCATTTTCATGTGTTTTAAGATCTCTTTTGATTTCTTCCTTGATCTCATTGTCGACCCATTCATTATTTAATAACATGTTATTTAGTTTCCATGTCTTTGTGTGTTTTTCAGTGTTCTTCTTTTGGTTGATCTTTAGTTTCATAGCATTGTTGTCAGAGGATGCTTGATATGATTTCAATCTTCTTAAATTAATTGAAACTTGTTTTGTGTCCTAGCATGTGGTCTATCCTAGGAAACATTCCATGTGCACTTGAAAAGTATATATATTCTGCTACTTTGGGGTGAAATGCTCTGAAGATATAATTTAAATCTGTAGTGTATGGTTTAAGGCTACTATCTCCTCGTTGATTTTCTGCCTATAAGATAAGTCAATGGGATGTTATAATCCCCAACTGTGACTGTATTTCTGTTGACCTCTGCTTTAATGTCCATCAAGATTTGCTTTACATATTTAGGTGCTCCTATGTGGAGTGCATAATTGTTTATTAGGGTTATATACTCTTATTGGATTGTTCCCTTTATCATTATGTAGTGTTCTTTGTCCCTTACTACAGCGTTGTTTTTACAGTCTATTTTGTCAGATATAAGTACTGCTACCCCAGCTTTTTTTCTTTTCCATTTGCATGAAATATCATTTTCCTACCCTTTACTTTTAGTTTGTGTGAATAAGTTGATCTGAGATGGGTCTCTTGGAGACAACATATATTTATATATATGGGTCTCGTTTTCTTATCCAGTCAGCTATCCTCTATCTTTTAGTTGGAGCACTTAAGCCATTTACATTTAAAGTAATTATTGATAAATATGCATGCAGTGCTATTTTATTGTTAGACTCTTTTCCTCTTCCTCCCACATCCTCTGTTTTCTTTTTCTTATTCTTCTTAAAGCAAGACCTTTAATATTTATTGAAATATTGGTTTGGTGTTAACAAACTCCCTTAGCTTTTTCTTATCTGGGGATCTCCTTATTTTTCTTTCGATTTTAAATGATAACCTTTGTTGTAGGTCCTTGCTTTTCATTACTTTGAATATTTCATGCTACTTCCTTCTCGTCTGAAATGTTTTTGTTGAATAATCTGATGACAGTCTATTTGGTGCTCCCTTGTAGGTAACTACTGGCTTTTCTCTTGCAGTTCATAGGAGTCTCTCCTTATCTTTAAGCCTTGTCATTTTAATTATGATATGTTTCAGTGTAGTCCTCTTTGGGTCCAACTTGTTTGGGACTCTCTGAGCTTCCTGGACTTGTGTGACTTTTTCCTTCACCAGATTAGGGAAGTGTTTAGTTATTATTTCTTCAAATACGTTCTCAATAACTTGCTCACTCTCTTTTCCTTTTGGTATTCCCATAGTGCTTATGTTGGTACACTTCATGCTGTCTTAAGGTCTCTTCATTTTTTTAAATTCTTTTTTTTTGCTGCTTTGCTTATTGTTTTTTCTACCTTGTCTTCCAAAACATTGATTCAATCTTCTGCTTCATTGAACTTACTGTTTATTCCTTCTAATGTATTATTTATCTCAGAGATTGCATTCTTTATTTATGACTGTTCCTTTTTTATGGTTTCTATGTCTTATTTCATGCTGTTGAGTATCTTTATAATCATTACTTTAAATTATCTATTTAATAAATTGTTTACTTCCATTTCATTTAGTTCTTCTGAAAAATTCTCTTATTCTTTCATTTGGGTTCTATTTCTTTGTCTTCACATTTTGGCTACTTCTTTGTATTTTCTGCCTTAGATGTTAAACTAATCAGCCATTAATCTGATCAGTTGTTAATCTAAGCAATCAAATCAGTAATCAGCAGTCAGGCTTAACCACCACATGGTGGGGCACAATAATTCCTGCAGGTGGAGTTATTGCTTCCCCTCAGGCTGATGCCATTCAGAGAGGAGTGCTCTGCCTGAAAGAGATGGCTCCTGCAGTATGGGGAATGACTCAGCACAGGAATCCTGGTGGCTGTTCCCTCTGTTTTCTCCCCAGAGCCACCAACCCCAGACTCTCCTCAAGCTTCTCTAGTCCACTCTGTCCACCCTTTTCTGGTATCCATAGCATGTGGCTTTAAAATAATTTTTTTGCTTCAGCCCTTTAAAAGGCTCTCTGTATCTCCACTGGTCACTTCTTAGCCAACTGAACCCCTGATGCTTTTCACAGCTGGATGTTTTCTGGGTTCCATTCTGGCTCTGGTGGTGTAGTCTGGGGAGCCATCTTGGGATTTGGATCCCACACTTCTCAGAGGGAACCCCCCAGCTGCTGAAATTTCCCTATGGCGCTTCAGCTGTTTTCTGTGGGAGCCCAAGCAGACCTCTAATGTCTCCTCCACCCTCCCTGCCCGTCAGATTGTGCTGAAGTATTTTCTTCTGTCTTTCTGTGGTTGTAAGGCTCCTCTGAAGCTAGTGTTCAGTTGGTTATTCAAGATGATTTCTCTACAATGTAGTTGTACTTCCAAATTGTCCCTGGGAGGAGTTTAGGGTAGCTTCCACTTACTCCTCCACCATTTTGGCTCCTAATTATTTGTTCAGGAGTGATTTTAGTAAAAGGAAGTTTTAGAAATACATCTCAATACATTATTGTCCTTCTATATTCTTTTACCTAAATATCTTTTTACTTTTGAAACCATGCAGTTTGTATTTCTAATATTTCAATTGTTATTAGCATTGTAGGATCTTACTACTAAAGGAAAACTGATTAATTATAATAGTAAAATTCTCTACTTAACTGGTGAAAAAAAATGCCACCCAAAGAAGTTAAGGAATGTGTTTTACAATCAAGTAATTATTATAAAAGTGCACAAATAACAGTGCAATTTTGTTGAACAATAGTAGCAAGGCTAAAGGAAAGCTCTGAAGAGAGTATCTCATTTAATCCTCATAACAAGTGGCTAAAGTAAATACTGTACTTTCTCCCTTGCAAAGGTGAGATAATGGGAACTGAGGATGTTGAGTTAGTTGTCCAAGGTCAGGGAGACCTGGAACCAGTGTATAAATTCCATTTTAAGTCTAAAACTTGTGCCTTTGACCTTATGTTATGCTGCTTTTATGTTAATTTTGTTTGTTTCTTTTTAAAGCAAAGTGACAAAACAGGGGAATACAAAAAGATGTTCTCTTTCTCATCATTCTTTTATTTAAAGTTATTTTTTGTCTAATAATTTTATTTGTTTTTTCTCAACTTTACAATTTATTATTTTTAATTAGTTTATTTATTTTAAATACTTTTCATTTTTGTGGTTGTCAAAGTTCAGTTTTCTGCCTTTTCCCACTACCCTTCCCCACCACACCAGCCTTCCACAACTCCCTCCCCTAGTTTTACACCTGCCTTGTTATTGTCCATTTGTCCTTTATAGTAGTTCCTGAAAACCCTTCACACTTTTCCCCCATTATCCCCTTCCCTCCCCGTTCTGGTTACTGCCAGCTCGTTCCCATTTTAATGTCTTTGGTTATATTTTGCTTCCTCATTGGTTTTGTTCATTAGATTTCACTTAAAGGTAAGATCATATGGTACTTATCTTTTACCACCTGGCCTATTTCACTTAGCATAATGCTTTCCAGTTCTATCCATGCTGTCACAAAGGGTAGGAGCTCCTTCTTTCTTTCTGCTGCATAGAATTCCATTGTGTAAATGTACCATAGTTCTTTGATCCACTCATTTACTGATGGGCATTTAGGTTTCTTCCAGCACTCGGCTATTGTAAATTGTGCTGCTATGAACATTGGGGTGCATAGGTTCTTTTGGATTGGAGTTTCAGGGTTCTTAGGACATAATCCTAGCAGTGGAATTGGTGGATCAAAAGGCAGTTCCATTTTTAGTTTTCTGAGTAAATTCCATACTGTTTTCCATAGTGTTTCCACCAGTTGGCAATCCCACCAACAGAGCACTAGGGTTTCCCTTTCTTCACAACCTCTTCAAAATTTGTTGTTTGTTGCTATGTTTATGATGGCCATTCTCACTGGTGTCAAGTGGTATCTCATTGTGGTGTTAATTTGCATGTCTCTGATGACTAGTGGTACTGAGCATCTTTTTCTATGTTTCTGGACCCTTCTCTATGTCCTCCTTGGAGAAGTGTCTGTTCAAGTCCTTGGCCTATTTTTTTTAATCAGGTTGCTTGTCTTCATAGAGTGGAGTCATGTGAATTTTCTATATATTTTGGAGATCAAATCCTTGTCAGAGGTATCATTGGCAAATATGTTTTCCCATACGGTTGGTTCTCTTTTCATTTTAATGTTTTTTTCTTTAGCCTTGCAGAAGCTTTTTATTTTGATGGGCTCCCATTTGTTTATTCATTCCTTTATGTTTCTTGCTCTAGGGGACGCATCAGTAAAAATATTGCTGTATAGTATATCTGAAATTTTCCTGCCTATGTTCTCCTCTAGGACTTTTGTGGTGTCACAACTTATATTAAAGTCTTTTATCCATCTTGAATTTACTTTTGTGTATGGTGAGAGTTGGTGATCAAGTTTCAATTTTTTTGCATGTAGCTGAACAGACCTCTCAACACCATTTGTTGAAGAGGCTATTTTTGCTCCATTTTATGCTTCTTCCCCTTTTGTCAAATATTAATTGACCACAGAGACTTGGGTTTACTTCTGGGCTCTATATTCTGTTCCATTGGTCCATGTGTCTGTTCTTATGCCAGTACCAGGATGTTTTGATTACAGTAGCCTTATAATACCATTTGATATGAGGTATTGTGATCCCTCCTACCTTGTTCTCCTTTCTCAAAATTGCTGCAGGTATTCAGGATCATTTATGATCCCAAATAAATTCTTGAAGTGTTTGTTCAGTAACTGTGAAAAATGCCATTGGTGCTTTAATAGGTATTGCATTTAATCTATACATTGCTTTGGGTAGTATGGACATTTTGATGATGTTAATTATTCCAATCCATGAACAGGGTATGTGTTTCCATTTGTTTGTGTCTTCCATGATTTCTTTCTTCAGTGTTGTATAGTTTTCTGAGTACAGGTCTTTATCTCCTTGGTAAGGTTTATTCCTAGGTACTTTATTTTTCTTGTTGCTATAGCAAATGGGATTTTCCCCCTGATTTCTGCTTCTGATATTTCATTGTTGCTATACAAAAATCCCTTTGATTTATGAGTATTGACTTTGTAACCCGCTGTTTTGCCAAATTCATTTATTAGGTCAAGCAGTTTTTTGGTGGAGTCTGAAGGATTTTCTATGTTCACTATCATGTTTTCTGCAAACAATGACAATTTTGCTTGCTCCTTTTCAATTTGGATGCCTTTTATTTCCTTTTCTTGTCTGATTTCTGTGACTAGTACTTCCAATACTATGTTGAATAGAATTGGTGAAAGTGGATAACCTTGTCTTATTCCTGATCTTAGTGGGAAAGATGTCAGCTTTTGCCCATTGAGTATGATGTTGGCTGCAGGTCTCTAATATATGACCTTTATTATGTTAAAGAATGCTTCCTCAACATAATACTCCTCTCTCTATTATGAGAGGGGATTATTAATCCCCTCAACATAATGCTCCTCCCTCTATTCCCACTTTGCTGAGTGTTTTTATAATAAATGGGTGCTGTACCTTATCGAATGCTTTTTCCGCATCTGTTGATATAATCATGTAATTTTTGTCTTCGCTTTTGTTTATGTGGTGTATTACATTTATTGATTTGCAAATATTGTACCATCCTTGCATCCTGGGAATGAATGACACTTGGTCATGGTGTATGATCTTTTTAATGTATTACTGGATGCGGTTTGCCAATATTTTGTTGAGGATTTTAGCATCTATGTTCATCAGTGATATTGGCCTGAAGTTTTCTTTCTTTGTTGTGTCTTTATCTGGTTTTGGGTTTAGGATGATGCTGACTTCCTAAAAAGAGTTTGGGAGTCCTCCATCATCTTGGATTTTTGGGAATAGTCTGTTAAGGGTAGGGGTTAGCTCTTAATTAAATGCTTTGTAGAATTCTCCTGTGAAATTGTCTTGTCCAGGGCTCTTTTGTGTTGAGAGTTTTTTTATTACTGCTTCAATTTTGTCAGTTGTTATTGATCTGTTCAGGCTTTCTGCTTCTTCTTCATTCAGTTTTGGAAGATTATATTTTTCTAAAAACTTGTCCATTTCACCTAGGTTTTCAAATTTCTTGGCAAATAGTTCTTCATAGTAATTTCTTACAATCTTTTGTATTTCTGTGGTATCAGTTATAATCTCTCCTCTTTCGTTTCTGATTGTGTTTATTTGGTCTTATCTCTTTTTTTCTTGATGAGTCTGCTTAAAAACTTTTGCTTTCAGTCTCTATGTCATTTAATTCTGCTCTGATCTTGGTTATTTCCTTTCTTCTACTTGCTGTGGGCTGACTCTGTTGTTGTTCCTTGAGTTCTTGTAGGTGTAGCCTTAGGTTGTTTATTTGAAATGTTTCTATCTTTTTTAGGTAAGCCTAAAAAATTCATTATGAACTTTCTTCTTAGGACCGCCTTTGTTGTGCCCCATCAGTTTTAGATTTTTGTGAGTTCATTTTCATTTGCTTCCATAAACATTTTGATTTCTTCCTTGATCTCATTCTTAACCCATTCATTGTATAATAGCATGCTATTCAATCTCCATGAGTTTGAGTGTTTTTGAGATTTTTCCTTGGCGTTGGTTTCCAGTTTCAAACCCTTGTGGTCAGAGAAAATGCTTGATATGATTTCAGTTTTCTTGAATGTTTTGAGGCTTCTTTTGTGGTCCATCTTTGAAAATGTCCCATGTGCATTTGAAAAGAATATATACTTTGCTTCTTTTGTGATGAAAGTTTCTATATATATCAGTTAAATCCATTTGATCTAGGACATTGTTCAACGCTGTAATACCTTTGTTATTTTGTTTGGAAGATCTATCCATTTTTGTCAGTGGGGTGTTGAAATCTCCTACTATAACTGTGTTGCTGTCAATATCTTTCTTGAAGTCCTCCAAGATTTTCTTTATGCATTTAGGTTCTCCTATGTTGGGTACATATATATTATAATGTTTATGTCTTCTTGATGGATTCTTCCCTTGAGTATTATGAAGTGTCCTTCTGGGTCTCTTTTTATGGCCCTTTTTTGGAAGTCTATTTTGTCTGACCTGGATATTGCTGCACTGGCTTTTTTTTTTTTCCTGTTCTTTTGCTTGAAATATTTGTTTCCAGTGTTTTACTTTCAGTCTGTGTAGGTATTTTGTTCTGAGGTGGGTCTCTTGTAGGCAGCATATGTGTGGGTCATGATTTCTTATCCATTCACCTATTCTATGTCTATTGATTGGAGCATTTAATCCATTTACACTTAAGGTTATTATTGATAGGTACTTATTCATTGCAATTTTTTTTTGTACCTGTGTTCCTCACTCTCTCTCTTTCTCTTCCTTCCCTTAAATCAGTCCCTTTAGGATCTCTTTCAGAGCTGGTTTGGTGGAGGTGTATTCTTTTAGACTTCTTTCATCTGGGAAGCTCCTTATTTGGCCTTCTATCTTGATTGAGAGCCTTGCTGGGTACAGTAGCCTTGGTTGCAGACCTCTGGTTCTCATTACTTGGAATATTTCTTGCCATTCTCTTCTGTCTTGGAGCGTTTCCATTGAGAAGTCAGCTGCTAACCTTATTGTGGCTCCCATGTGTGTTACTTCCTGTTTCTCCCTTGCTGCCTTTAAGATTCTCTCTTTGTCTTGGAATTTTGCCATTTTAATTATGATGTGTCTTGAAGTGGATCTCTTTGGGTTCCTCTTGATTGGGACTCTGTGTGTTTCCTGGATTTGTGTGACTTTTTCTGTCATCAGATTAGGGAAATTTTCCATCATTACTTTTTCAAACACGTTTTCTATCCCTTGCTCCTCTTCTTCTCCTTCTGGTATCCCTATTATATGAATATTATTATGTTTCATGTTGTCCTGCATTTCCCTTAATACCTCTTCATTCTTTCTGAGCTGCTTTTCCTTTTCTTGCTCTTTCTGAGTGTTTTTTCTCTCCCTTGTCCTCCAGCTCACTGATTCGATCCTCTGCTTAATACAGCCTGCTTGTAATTCCTTCCAGTGCATTTTCTACTTCAGAGATTTTTTTGTTCATTTTTTCCTGGCTTTTGTTTATAGTTTCTATTTCCTTTTTCATGCTGTTGTAGTTCTCACTCAGTTCCTTGTAGTTGTCTGTGAGTGCCTTGAGCATCTTTATAATCATTATTTTGAATTCTCTACTGATAGTTTGCTTACCTCCATTTCATTTAGCTCTTTTTGTGGGCAGTCCTCCATACCTTTTGATTGAATGTTCTTGTTTTTTCTCCCCATTTTAGGTGACTCTTTTTGTTTGTTTCTGTGTTTCCTGATGTTTCCCTTTGCTATCTGTGTTTGTAGAGTGAACTTCCATGGTAGGAATTCTTTGGGGTTCAGTGGTGTGGTCTCTTTGATCTCCTTTTTGAATGCTCTAGGTTTGCCCTTTCTTCTTTTTGTGTGGGCTCTCTTGTTGTACTTGGGTTTTTACCTGTTGGTGGCCCCTTTGTTGGTGGGTTCTCTTTCCAGCAGGTATACTGATGTTCACAACTACAACCTGTTGTTGTATGTGATCAGTGGCAGGAGGTAGGAAAAGTGGATTAAGACAGTGAGAGAGTATTTTATGGAATTTAAAGTACTAGCAAGTAGAGAAGAGAGAAGAGATTCTTTGGATAAATATACGGTTAACTGTAATATTTCACCCAACTAGCCACTTTTTATAAAATGTGAAAGAGAGATAAGACTCTTGTTAGAAGGGAGGAGTATTGTGAGCTGAAAACAGAAAACAGAGTGCTTGTGCAATGTTAGATGATGAGATATAGTGAGAGTAAAGGATAGAAGGTATGCATAGTGTGAGAAAGAAAAGAGTTAACCACAACAATAATAATGCTCATGAATACAGTGAATGGGCTATGATCAGGGAGGGTTGCTGTGTAGTATGTAAAATTGTATGGAACAAGAATTATTTACAATAGTACTGGAATAACAATAATATGACAAATCTATGATTTGGATAACCAGAATAGAAAGTACACAACCAAGAGTAGTGTGTTATTGGTACACAAGTGATGTGAAAGAAGGAAAGTTAAAATACAATAAAGAGGAAATACAGAAAACCAGTTAACAATGCAATTAAACAGAGAAATAAAATGAGGAAAACTAACCATAAGGGAGAGAAATTTAAAAAATACTAGTAAAATAAAAGAGGTAAAAATAATGAAAAAATTACATATATACAATAAAATGCCAGGTCTATGGGATTGCAAAGTGACATTTGTCTCAGTTTCTTAATTTTGGGGGTTAGTCTTGTGCTCCCATTTCAGATCTGTCTCTGGACCTTTTGTAACTCTACATCTTATTGTCTCACTTGGGGGAAGAAAAGAGAGAGAGGAATCAGAAAAAATAAGCCTCCTGATGACTTTAAACCTGTTCAGGGAGTTCTGCTGGTCTTCATAGATGTCACAGGAAAAGAGGGCTGGGCTTGTCTTTCCTCCCTTCCTGTGGTTTTGAGAGGATGGGGACCACATCTGGGCTGCAATATTCATAGTTGCCCAGTCTCCATCCCAGGTCCTTAGTGAGTTGCCAGGCTCAAATCAGCCACTCATTCTTTGGGTGTGCAGCGCAAATCAATCTTGGATGCGCTGTTACACTCAGCCACTCAGCCTCTGGGTGCACGGCATAAGAAAAGCTCAGGGGCATGCTTCTACTCAGCCACTCAGGCTCTGGGTGTGTGCAGCTCAAATCACCCTTGGGGTGAGGCAGCTGCTTCTCGAGAATTCCTTACAAAACAACTGCCCGTCATTCTTAACAAGTGCACTGCTTTTAACACAGCCCAATTTTCCAGCCAGTCTGGAGATTATCTGATCAGGGTCCGACACAGCCCAACTCTTCCCTTCTCCAGATCATCCTGGGCACCTCATTTTCCTTGGTGCTGGTGTCCATATTCCCAGTGAATGTATACTACCTCTGAGTGTCTCCCACTTTGTCTCTATTCCCCACAGAGACTTCCAGCATCCAGGTCCCTCCTGGTGTTGGGCTGCCTATGATCAATCTTGAATGAAGGTGAATTAAAAGTATTTGACGGACTAGAATTTTATTGGTGACAATGTCAACAAGCAGAGGGGACTATTCAAACTTCATCATTGTGGAGCCCTGGACAGACACTTCTGGGAGGCAATGATCTATTCATCTCAGTGGCAATAAACATACAGGATGAGGAATTAATTGAGGAGCATGTGAGTTGATTTAAGGAAGAAACATAGACAGAATGTGCAATAGACTGTGAAAATGACTTTTTGCTTCTCTGTCTAGGGATCCCAGAATTTAACTTTTATCTCACAGTGGAATCATTAAATTATCAAACAAATCTCAGGAATTTTAGCCTGAGTGACCCAAATTAAAGTTAATTTAATCTAGTTAGTGGATTAAAATAACTTTAAAATTGTATAAAAGACAAATCAAATTATTTTAATTGCTTACTAATTAAATAAGGAAACTAGGAAACCAACTTCTCCCTTTATTATTAAAATGTTTCAAAATTTATGTCTAGTAATTTATCTAAAGTAATTTTTGGTCTTCTGGGATTAATGATTTGAACAGCTAAATTTGATTTGGAAATAAAATAACTTCTTTGGGTATTTCTAGTTTGAAAAATGTCCTCCATAATTAAAGAAATCACTCAATCCTAAATTGAGAGTTGCAAAGAAGAATGAAAGATAAAGTTTATTTAGGCAAAAAGATTTTTCTAGTTAACTATATCCAATGATCAAAAAATCAGACAGTTCTAGAAAATTCACATGAAAAGAGGTTACTCCTGGTAAGAATAGGTCTATTGTTTCCTGTTGCTATTATAACAAATTACCAGAAACTTCATAACTTAAAACAATAAAGATGGTTATCTTATATTCTGTGCACCAGAAGTCTCTCTGGGTGATACATCAAGGTGTCTGCAGGACTAGAATGCTTTTGGATTTTTAAAGGAGAACTATTTCTCTCCTTCGCAGCTTGTAGAGCCTGCCTGAATTCCTTGGCTTGTGGCCGCCTTCCTCTATCTTGAAGGCCAACCAAGTAGCGTCTTCCATCCACTCTCTGACTTTCACATCCATTCTCTTTTACCTCCTTTTCTCACTTATGAGGACCCTGACACAACCAGCCTTCACCACAGAGATACAGTCCTCTTATGCTGTCCCTGTCTCCCTGTGAGCAACATTGCCCTCTCCCTCTCTTCTGACCTCCCCTGTCATCAAGTCTTGGTAGTCACAGATCCTGCTTTAAATTAGTGGTGTTCTTATTTAGATAACCTACCATTTTATTGTGCTCCATTATCACCAGAGTGGCTTTTTCCACTAGGAAATAGATTTATTCAAAACAAAGTTTGTTTGGTCACCTGTCCTCTTGGCACCTTTGACAAACCTGGAATCTTGTAACGATGCCTTTGAATTCTTTTTCTGTGATGGTTGTGTGTCACCACTGGTATTGTTTATTCCATCCTTACCATATAATTTCTGCTTCTTATAGAGTTACCTGGCTTAATCCTTGTATCTATTTTGCCATGTGTATAGTTGTTTTCAATGTCTGTGTATAGACATACACAATGCCTGAATGTCTATACAGACACACATATATAATTATATGTAATTTATGGACAAAAATATTTGGCAAGAACATACACACTTAAGAGAAGAATAATATCTGCCATTTTCACTACAGATTCAGAAAGTTTGGAAGATAAATCATGTGGAACCAGTTATAGTGAAATTATGTAAATAGTTGTCTCAGGAGACAATGTTGACAGAGGATCATTCTCTCTGTATAAATAGCAAACTGGTCTCTGGGACCCAGGCAAGTTTCACTGACAGAAGGTAAATCTTATCATAAGATCCTAGGAATATTTAATCAGCAGTGAGTCAGTTCATAGAAGTAATGCAGTCTTATATTACTATAGATCATTACTTGTGAATTAATGGTAGACACTAGGTGTTACCTTACCATGCATTTTACCACTGAATATAAACCATGTTGTGAAAGAAATAAGTCCTAAGTGTTATATTCATATTTAAGAAATGGTAATTTTTCCTGTTGAAATTTGGTAAATCTCCTACCAGAATCCCATGGAATTCCAAATAAATCAGCAAATTTCAGTTTAGCTCTTTATGACTCTTAATGAATCCTTAATGTCTAACAGCATCTACTGTTTACATTTGCCTGTGGTCTCTAAAGCATTATGAGATGAAGTGATTTTCTGGTCCTTGTTATATGGTTGTCATAGAATTAAAGTGCTTCATGAATTTCATGCTTGAGCAAATGACTTCCTTTCTTCATTCTTGAGGGAAAGGCGAAATAGGCAGAGCTGCATGGAATGGCATGCTGTCTTGTTTAGATTGAGTTTGTTATGAATTCATGGCTCTCAATTGTACTCTTATGCATCCTTAAAACAAACCACAAATTCTATGGGACACATATTTTGTTCTTTGCTGAACACTGAGAGTATATAAATGATAATTTAAGGGCCATGAAACCAAACTTGGTATAAGGTTACAAATAGTATGTTAATTTTCTTTAGAAACATAAAAGAAAGCTTGCTTAAAATATCCTTAAAAGTTTAATAAGAGTTCCTTCCTTTCAAGGCACTATAGAAAAGCAGCTCTACAGAAAATAAATATGTATCCATTAGTCTTTGCTAAGTGTACCCAGATTTCCAATTATAAAATTCTTGTAAAGCCTATGATTTCCTGTTTTTAAAATCACTTAAAATAAGTGGTAAAAATTATATTGTTATTTAAATATGAAACATTGATGTATATAGAACAAATTCCTGTCTAAACTTAAGATTGCAAAACTGAAACATGATTCTACTTGAACAGTTTGGAGAATTAATCAAGACAAATCAAAACAGCATAGAAGAGTGAGTTAGCTGGCTGGGGTCTGGGAAATAATTGGTCACTAACATTTTCTATAAACTCAGATAATTAAGTTCATTCAGACACTCTCCACTGAGGTCCTGTTAAAGCTACATTTGTCCTAGGCACTGGAAATATTAGACGATGTCCCTGCTTTGATGCCATTTATCATCTATTGGGGTGACAGTCAAAACACACAAAAATTGGTGTGTCATATACTGTCAAGCAGTTATTTACAAGTTATATAAGACAAAATAAAGCAATATCAGGGACAAAAATGATAGGAATATTACCTACTTGTCCCAGGTTTAACTTTTCTCATAAGGAGCTTTACTTTATGATTTAGATTTGCTCAGGAATCTAAAGAAACTTACAAAAATACAAGACACAGAATAATTACATAAATATTCCAGGAAATTGGCCATAAAGTTAAGGAAACTATTATGTTTCAGAGTTAAATTAGATCACAGAAATACAGAACTGATAGCCTGGTATAATTGCTAAACATGAGCCACAAAGTGGACATTAAACCTGTTGGTCAAGCAAAGAAGAATATCCAAGCATTTTGTAAGACTGGCTACCTCCAAAACGTGAATGCTATCCAGGGGTTGCTGAGGAAACATTCTGCTGAAATAGTGATTGAAAAAAATTATTTGGTATGGAACAAATACTCTGCCATAGAGTGGGCAAACTCCTTGATGGCCAGTGAAGAAGGCTAATAGTTCATCACTTATGACCAGCTTGACAAAAGTAAAGATCAAGATATTTTAGCAAGATTGGTCATTTGCTCTTGTCTGTTTTTTTTTTTTAAGTTTGGGTTTTGTGTGCACATATGTGTGTGTGCTGTGTGAAAATGTCTAATCCTCTGAGATTTCAGTGAAAGCTATGGATGCTGTTCCCAGATTACATCCATCCATAATTTGGCACATAGTATGAGAGGGTTAAGGGGTCAAAAAATTTTAAAAAAGAAATAAAAAGGAAAAGAGAAAGGAAGAAGCCTAAGATGTTCATTTCCCCTTTGTAATATAATTAAAAAGGGAGAAACAAGCTCACTGTCGTATGCTCTAGTTTATTTTTTTAATTTTTTAATTTTTTTGAGTTACAGTTGACATACAGTATTCTGTTGGTTCCAGGTGTATGACACAGTGATCGGTCATTTATATTATAATCTTAAAAGTGATCACCTCGGTAAGGAGAGTACCCACCAAACACCGTACATAGTTATTACAATATTATTGCCTGTATTCTTTATGCTGTACTTCACATCCCTGTAACTGTTTTTATACATGGCAATTTTACTTCTTAATCCCTTTCACCTTTTCCTCCCATTTTTCCAACCCCCTCCCATCTGGCAACCATCAATTTTGTCTCTGTATCTATGAGTTTGTTTCTGTTTTATTTATTTTTGTCTTTGGATACTGCATATAACTGATATTATACAATATTTGTCTTTCTCTTGTCTCACTTATTTCACTTAGCATAATACCCACTGGGTCCATCCATGTTCTCACAAATAGTAATATTTCATTCTTATTATGGCCCATATTCCATTGTACCATTTCTTTTTTTTTATCCATTCCTCTATCGATGGACACTTAGGTTGCTCCTATATCTTGGCTATTGTAAATAATGCTGCAGTGAACACCAGGGTCCATATGTCTTTTTGAATTAGTGCTATGTAATTCTTTGCATAACTACTCAGAAGTGGAATTGCTGGGACTTATAATAGTTTTATTTTAAAATTTTTGAGGAACCTCCATGATGTTTTCCATACGGGCTGCACTATTTTATAATCTCACCAACATTGTACGTGGAGAGGTTTCTTTTCTCCACATCCTTGCCAACAATTGTTGTTTGTTGATTTATTGATGATAGACATTCTGATAGGTGTGAGGTAATATCTCATTGTAGTTCTAATTTGCATTTCTCTGACTATTAGTGATACTGAGTATCATATTGGCCATCTCTATGTCTTCTTTGGTGAAATGTCTATTCAGGTCCTCTGCACATTTTTAAATCAGATTTTTTTTTGGTGTTAAGTTGTATGAGTTCCTTACATATTTTGGATATTAACCCCTTATTAAATGTATTATTGGTGAATACCTTCTCCCATTCAGTAGGTTGTCTTTTTGTTCTGTTGATGGTTTCCTTTGCTGTACAAACTTTCTTAGTTTGATGTAGTCCCATACATTTATTTTCCTTTGTTTTCCTTGCCTGGGTAGACATATCTAAAATTTTTTGCTAGGAGTAATGCTGAAGAGTTTACTGCATATGCTTTCTTCTAGGAGTTTCATGGTTTTAGGGCTTACATTTGTCTTTAACCCAGTTTGAGTTAATTTCTGTATATGGTGTAAACAATTGGTTTGGTTTTATTGTTTTACATTTGTCTGTTCAGTTTTCCAAGCACCATTTATTGAAGTGACTGTGTTAATCAATTTTATATTCTTGCCTCCTTTGTCATTGATTAGTTGACCATAAAGGCATAGGTTTATTTCTGTTTCATTGATCTGTGTGTCTGTTTATATGCTAGTACCATGCTGTTTTGATTACTGTGGCCTAGAGTATAGTTTGGTATTAGGTAGCATGATAACTCCAACTTTGTTCTTCTTTATAAATATTGCTTTGGCTCTTCAGAATCTTTTGTGTTTCCATATCAATATTAGGATTATTTATTCTAGTTCTGTGAAAAATGCCACTGTTATTTTTAAAAGGATTACACTGAATCTAGATTGCTTTGGAAAGGATGGACATTTTAATGATGTTAATTCTTCCTATCCATGAACACAGTATAGCCTTCCGTTTATTTGTATCTTAACAAAGTAACAGTGGTGCCTGCCAGTGCTTCTGTACCCAAAAAGAACTGCCCTGATCCCTACCCTACAGGCCTCACCCTGAAGTTATTCAGTTTAGTGCCACCTCGCATGTCCCTGGCACTTTTTGAGCTATAGGCCTTGTACTAAAATGTAGTGTGAGTGGGTTTATGAGAAAGTCTGTCCACAGTCCTTTAAGGGCAGCTCTTTAGTCTCTGGTCTCCCTTTGTTTTATCTCAGAAGCAATTACTGCTGGTTTTCAAAACCAGATATTATGGGGACTCCTTTTCTGGGCACTCGTGCTATGGCCTGGGAAAGCTGGTGTGGGGCTGGGACCACTTGCACCTCAAAGGATACCTCCTCAGCTGAGATATCCTTCCAGGTTTTTAATCTGCTCATTGGGAGTATGGAACCTGCCTGTTCTGTATCTCTGTCCTTTTTACTAGTATTCACATGGCTTCTTACTTTTATCTCTAGTTATAGGAATTCTTTTTCAGCTAATCTTCAGGTGGTTTTCAATGATAATTGCTCTATAATTTAGTTATAATTTTGATGTGATTATGGGAAAAAGCAAACTCACAATTTACCAACTCTGCCATCTTGACTGGAAGACTCTTATATTCTCTGATTTAAAAAAAAAAAATCATGCCTTGGCCAGGTAGCTCAGTTGGCCAGAGCATCATCCCAATACTCCAAGGTTGTGGGTTCAATCCCCAATCAGGGCACACATGAGAATCAACCAATGAATGCATGAATAAATGGAACAACAAATCTCTCTCTCTCGCTCTCTTTCTCTCTTTCTACTTTTCATAAATAAATAAAATTAAAAAAAATTCATTCGCAAATATTATCTGGAGAGTATTAATAGAACCATATGCTTTAAAATTAAGACTTTCTGATTTAAATTAAGAAACCAAACAAGACACTGATATCTGGCATATGTTAACAGGCAGGTTGACAAGACAACTCTCCCATTCCACCTAAGTCCTTTACCACTTATGTCTTCACTACCTAGTGTGTACTTTTCTATTTTGTTCATTTTCATATTTTTAAAGAAGACAGAAAGTATTTCTGTGAGTGATATCTGCTTGCCAGTATTACTTCATAGCTTGGTATATATGAATTAACTTTCTAACTAATAGAATAAGATTGAATACAGTTTTTAAAAAGTCTCTCTATTTAAGCCAAAATTAAAACTCAAATCATGGAAAGATCCTTCATGAACAGGGGAAAAAATTGTTCCAATCTAGGTGGATAAATGTCTTAATTGTCAAGCATCACTTTTGAACAGTTTGTTTTGGCATCATTAGAAGATTTCAAATTATTTCACCTACTGGGACTCATTCAACCAAGCTCACAACATTTACCCACTTTGCCTGCCTAAACAAAATTAAATGAATCAGTATAAAAATGCTCATTGTAACTGATATGATTTTACCCGTATTTTTCACTGATTTCTTTTCTATTTTCTCTTGCTTTTTCATTTTTTTACCCTTGGTATTCAAAACCTGTATTAGAAGCAAAGAAAGCAGAGAGTGGGGAAGTCATGATTTAGTTACCATGAAAGGGAAGTAAAACTCTGCATGGGGCACGCAAGTCTTTGGCACTCAGGTGGTGGTGCTATGTTAATAAATTGTAAATGCCTGCTTTAGTTTCAGAGACCCACAAAGGTCATACCCAGCAGGAGAGAAAAATACTTTTATTTGTACATAATTCCTTTTAGTGTGGCTTTCTTTTCAGGTACACTTGCATAAGCACTTGTTTTATATGACTGAATCTTTTGTTATACAGTAGATGATTTCGTGAAAGTTCAATACCCATGAAATATTTCTAACTTGAATCTTGTTTCCTCAGAGAATTTGACTACATGATCAGAAAACTTTTTATTTGTTATTACTTAGTGTGCTGATCATTGTTTAAGAGAATCAGAAATCATAATTAAATAATATATCATTATACCAACTGGTTTGGGAATATTCTCTAGAGTTGCTTACATGAAAAGCAGTTTGCAGTAAATCGGTGCCTGAGATTCAAGATGTCTTGTCTTATAATTTATGATTTGGACATTCTTTTGAACTATAGTCAGTGTTCATGTCTCTTGGTCTATTAAAATGTTGGGATGCAATTTCCCTGATTATTAGTTTGCTTATTGTAAAATGGAATACAAATAGTGACTGTGGCATAAAATTGTGATAAGGATTTAATGTACAGATACCTGCAAACCATATGGAATAGTGCTACACAGAGGGAACACCCAATAGAGCTGGCAATCATGATATGAGAACCATAGCTCGTCTCTCTCCTGATTGGCAAACATAGATTTCTCTTTATACCTCAGTTCAGTGTGGCAGTGCTAACAGATGACATCATTTCTGATGGGTCCCTCTTTTGCATACATAATCAACAGTTATTTATCATCTATCTATCTATCATCTATCTATCTATCATCTATCTATCAATCATTTGCCTACCTGTATTTACAGTCGTAGATGTGACAGATGGTTTCTATGAGGCTGATGCCATCCTACCTCAAATGCCCCCAGAATCTCTCTGCTCTTCTGTCTTAAGACTTTTTCCCAAGCTATAGACAGTGCTTATATTCAGGGACTATAATATTCATGATAAATCTTAAACACTGGAGGATGAGTGTCTGTGTATAAATGTTCCCACCTCTCTGGTTTGGAAGGATCATTCTGAAACACATTCTACACAGTTCTCAGATGTTACCACCTAGGAATGAGCCTAGGTGCTTACATTTATCACCAGTTCAATAATACAGCTTAATTAGCTTTCTCTCCTTCCATCTTTCCTGCTTCCTAGAATCATATCTCAAGTAAATTACTTAAGAATTTGTCTTGGGCTCTGTTGTGGAGAAATCCAACTTTAGATGCCAAACATAGCCTATATTTTTACTCAGATCATTGCAACAATACTCTCCAAAATTGGTGAAAATTCATGCAGATTTTTTATGTAATGCATTAATATTGAGACAAACTGATAGAGATCTAATTTTATTTACACAGAAAATCCATAAACCTAAGTTACCTTTTTAAAAACTTTTATGGGACTCCTCATATTAAATGAATTATCAGTAAATAAACACTTATCCTAAAGATACTTCTTAATTTTATTAATCTTTCCATCAAAGAAAAAAATCCTGTTTATAGCATTAATTGTGTCTTTACTAGTCTTTCTAGGTTTTGGTATTGGGGAAGTTCTTGTGACTTATGACCAATGAGTAATTTCACTTAGAATTTGAAAATGACTGGAGTCTGGGGGGACAATGTAAATTGGAGGGAAAGAAAAGAAAATAAATTTTCACCTTGTGGCCAGGTTGATTGATTAGTAACCTAACCATTACTTTTGGCCAATGGAATTTATCAATAATTGAGATTATCTTGATTTAGGTTTAGACAGCTCAAATCTCATTTGGCTAATGCTCTTCTGCAAAACCAATCTGTGTTGCTCTCTAGGCATTTTTATAGTATCTTGGGTCTGTCTTTTTGTCAGTCTATTTTGAATGCTTTATTTAGCTCTTTTCCATGGAGGGGTATGCATGAGATTAAGGGTTTTTTTACATTTAATCTTTATTGTATTTTTTCCATTACCACTTATTTCCCTTATACTTCCCTCCCCGCAGAAATCACCATACTGTTGTCCATGTCCATGAGTACTTTAGAGAGAGAATTAATTAAGATTAAGAGCTCAAGTGACCTGATTCTCCCCTTATGCAATAATAATCCCTAAAGAGATAAATGCTAACCAACATGACTTTTATCATGCAAACTTCGAGCTTCTGATACATGGGAGGCACTAACAAACCTGGGTCTCTTTCTGTAGTGCACACATAGACACAAACTAAGAAAGATGTCCATCAGACAGAAATCACCACCATCCTCTCATAAGTGACCACTTATTTTTAACTTCGGTTTTCTCGTCCCTCATCTGCTGCACCCATTTTTGCTGCTAACCTAGCCCCTTTAAGATTTGAATAGGATCTCAGTTTTAATATCAGAGAGGACACAAATTAAAATAACTTCCTTATTTGAAAACCAAAATAAATCAAAGATACAATGATATAATTTAAATCAAGTGATGTTAGAGCCTCCTAGGGCCTTTATGATTTTGTCCAAACTCCATTGATTTACTGATATGGAAACTAAGGAACAGAGAAGTTAATATCTGCATGAGGGCCACATAGCTAATGATAAAATATGTCAGCACTCATGTGGTCTAAATAAGTTTTGAAGATGTTTCACTTTAGCCCTTTGACTAGAAAGGTTACAGGCTGTGTCTTCCTCCAGGGTTTTGGTTATTTAAAAAATTACCTCTTTTAAAATCAAGGTATTTATAAAACCCAAATTACAGAATTTAGAAGGTCTTTAAAAGAGCCAAGAAATCAAACTTTTATGCTTTAAAGCAGTCTAGGAAGATGTTTTGAGTATATTGCAAGATGATGGATCAACAGGAAGATGAGAGCACACACTAAGGGAAAGAAAATGTGTTCATTGAAATCAAATATTTTAAAAGTTTAATTGCATTATTCTCTTCTAAATATTACTTTTTTGGTTACAATTAGCCTTAGTATTTTGTTTTATTCTTTACATTTAAATTTTCTTCCACTGAAAATTTAATCTTTATATAAAAATGAATGATCTGAGAGCTTTAACAGGACACGCTCACTAGAGTCCTCATCAGCTACTCAAACAAAAGTTCTGACAACTCAGAGAATCCTGAGTTGCTATTAGGATGGAGTAAGGGATTTTGTCTCTTCAAAAATCATTCAAGAAATCAAAACTCCAGTGGATGTCCCACAGGGCCTATTAAAAAGTTCAAGATGTGACATGTGTTTGATTGCTGAATTGGCTGTGCTTGGAGGTGAGTGAAAGGGAAGATGATGCCACTCAAAGGTAATATAACTCATTTTAAATAAGTGCTGTTCTCTAAGAATGCCCAAATTTCAAGACACCAAGTAACTCAAATCTCTTAATTTATATACTTTTTTGGGAACTAACCAAAATGCTCTTCCCCCTCCAAAAACACCCTGGGTCACATGTAACACATATTAGCTCATATGTACTTTTAAATAGATGCTCTACATTATGCCCTTTTTCTCCAATAGTCTCACAACTGGCCTCTCTGCTTTGACCTGCTTTCCTTTACAGTCTATTCTCAACTCAACAGGTAAAGTGTCCTGCTAAAACAGGTCACCTAGTATCATTCCTCTGCTCTAATAGCTTTTAGCTCAGAACAAAGATCTAAGTCATTCTTATGCCACACAACAATGGTTCTCAAAATGTGTTCCCTGGACCAACAATATCAGTATCAGGAACTTGTTAGACATGCATATTCTCAGGCCTTACCCTTAATCTACTGAATCCAAAACTCTGAGGTTCTGGGGATGGGCCCAGCAATCCATGTTTTAACAAGACACCAGGTAATTATGATGCTCAGGTGATGTTGAACATTACTGTGCTGCAACACTCCATGCTGTATAGGTCGCATTCCCCTTGAACTTCATCAGCTACTCTGCCTGTTCTCCCCTTACCCCAGCCACTCTGGCCTCCTGGAAGACACTTGAATATGCCAAGTCCACTGCTACTTCAGGGCATTTGTGCTTACTGTTCCCTGTCCCCACATGTGTGGCACTTTCACCAGCTTTTGGTCTTTTCTCAGTTGTTATCTTCACAGTTGAGGTCTCCCCACCCTCTACAATGGATTTGTAGGGCAACCACTTAAAGTACCACAATTTGGGTGGCTGAAAACAATAGATATCTATTCTCCCAGAGTTCTGGAGACCAGAGATCCCAAGGTCAAAATGTGAGCAGAGTCATGTTCCCTCTGAAGCTCACTGGAGGGTCCTTCCTTTCTTCTTCCTAGCTCCTGGTGATGGTCAGAAATCCTTGATATTCCTTCACTTGTAACTGCATCACTCTAGTCTTTTCCTCTGTAATCACATGGCACTCTCCTTGTATGCGTCTTCATGCGATCTTTTTATTAGGACACAGTCATATTGAACTAAAAGCCTGCCCTATACCAGCATGAAATCACCTCAACTAACTATACCTGTAAAGGCTCTATTTTTAAATAAGTTCACATTCTGAGATACAGGGGAAGAGGACTTCAGTATAGCATTTTGAGGGATAGAGTTCAATCCATAACAGCCACCCTTTTAAAAATTGATCCCTGTCAAATCAGGAAGAATCAGAGAATCTAAATAGATAGATTTCAACTAGTAAAATTGAAGCAGTAGTAAAAAATACTTTCAATGCTCTCACACCTGTAGCCCCTGGGGAGAATGCACACTGTGGAAGTCCCCGCATTCACACCCGAAGCCCCAGGGAAAGTGCACACCTGAACCTGTAGGACCAGAGGCTTCCCAGCCAAGTGTGTGCATGTCCACAGCTCTGGGGACAGTGCACACCCAAACCTGCGGGACAGTGGCTGCTTGTCCCACCACACCTTCAGGCCCAGGATGGAGCATGCCTGACCCCGCCACTCAGAGGCACTGTGCATCCAACCCCTGCACTCCCAGGAAAACAACAGAGGTAGCATGCACCTGAATCCACAGTGGCAGCCACAGTGGCACTCCTGCTCTACAGGGCCGACTGGCTCTCTGGGAGGAAGGCAGAGATACCCCCGAAGAGGAGAACTACAGGACTTAGGTAGTCAGCAATCCCCAGAGGGACTTGACTCGGTGGGGGGACTGAACTGGCCCGAGGGTGCACTGAGAGTCCTTAGCATCTAGGACAACAAAGAGCAAGAAGCATGTGTGAGAATTGCCCCTAATTGGTGCACCTCGGGGACAGTGCAACTGGTGGTCTGAAGGCCTAGGCTGGGTACAGAGGGGCACTGGGGACCCAGCTCAAATGAGGGAACTGGGCTGGAGGCTGGCTGAGTGCCACTCAGGAAGGGAGAAAAGCTAAACCAATCCCCCCTCAGCCTGCTGCAGTCAGGAAGACCAGCAGTACTGGCTTGGCCAATTTGAAGCCTACAGAAGGCTTTTCTTTAAGTATTTTTTTTCTTTTAACTCTCCTTCCTTCCTTCCTTCCTTCCTTCCTTCCTTCCTTCCTTCCTTCCTTTCTTTCTTTTCCTTCCTTCCTTCCTTCCCTCCTTCCTTCCTTCCTTCCTTCCTTCCTTCCCTCCTTCCTTCTTCCTTTCTTTACCTTTTTATCTCTTCTTCCTTCTTTTTTTAAACTTCCCACAAGTGAGACAATTAAACCTGGAACTGTGAAAAGACCAGAGTTGGACCCAAAGACGGGGCCTCCCAAAAGCTGAGACAGTGAGACAAATTTCACTTAGCTACTGCAGAGAATTTGCAAGTTATTGTATATTTGTATTATTATTTTTAAAACTATTCTTAGATCTCTCATTTTATTAGTATTTTTGTATTTCTCTTTTTTCTGTTTAGTGTTCTTCGCTTGGCTGGTTAAATTGCATTATTTGACTGGTTTCCCTTGTTCTCTCTTTCATGGTATATTCTTAATTTACTGTCATTCACTTCACTTGTGTTTCATTAGCACACTACTCTAGGTCCTATACTTCCTATTGTTATCCAGATCACAAAAATTCTGTCATATGATTTTTGATCCATTATTATTGTAAATAATTTCTGTTCCATAAAATTGTAAATACTACACAGCAACCCTCCTAGATCTTAGCCCATTTCACTGTTTCCTGAAATTTATTTTGTTGTGGTTAACTCTATTGTCTCACACACTACACATATTTTCCATCCTTTACTCTCACTTTACCTCATAATCTTACCTCCAACAAGCTCACTGCTTTCGAGATCCAACTCACAATCCTTCCCCCTAACAAGAGTCTTATCTTCTTTCCACCCTTTCTAAAACATGGCCACTTGGGTGAAATATCACAGTTAACACTATACATATCCAAAGGATCTCATATCTCTTCTCTATGGGTTGATACATTAAATATCATAGAATATAATACTGGATCTAAAACCATTTTACCGTCTCCATCCCACTGATCATAAAAAAGAATAGGTGGAAGCTGTGAACACCAGTATACATGCTGGAAGAGAAAACCCACCAACAAAGGAACCACCAACAGATAACAACAGAAGAAGGTGAAGGAAGGAGTAGAAGTCACACTAACTCAACACAGGACCTATATGGAAATACAACCAAACAGTGGAGAAATTACTCACAACAGAAAATTGAACAATAGTGAGAGAGAAGCCTCAAAACCTTGTTA
>PVJI01012950.1:0-49551 GCA_004026765.1 Micronycteris hirsuta | reverse complement strand
GCAACTCGGCAAACACTTTAAAGCCTTTTTAGGCGAGTCTGGCAGATTTGAGCGGACGTGTTTTACTGCGCATGTACACCCTCCCCCAGGGCCTCTTCTCTGCGCTCCGTGAATTTGGCCGCGGTGGCTTCCTGGTGGAGCCTCGGAAGTGGAGCTGCAGAGGAGGTGACGTCCACCTCCCATCTTTTTCTGAAGCACTGAGCTGCTGGGCTGGAGGCTGTGAAAATCCCACAGATGCTTGGACTAGACAAGAATAAAGCAGCATCAGAGAAATCAATATTTGCCCTCTCTTAGAGAAGGGAGTTGGTGGGTGACCCTGACCTTTTAGGAATGTGCACTCTGTGAGAATGACATAGACCTTTCCCTCACTCTCTGATCATCAGGGACTGTCTTCGGTCTCAGCCCTCTGTGCCTGTGCCCTGATACCACCAAGGACACCACTCCCTACCCCCGCCTCCAGCATATATCCCGTGCCTGATAGTTACAGGTTAATCAAATAGAGCCACCGAACAACTATGTAGTTCATCCGTAAGGTTGTTTGATTTGAAAGTCTTTCCTTAAATAGCCACAATAGCCATAAACTGCAGGAGATAGGCTAATGATGATCACACAATTTATTATTGAAAGAATCTCTTATCTTCCTGAGAGAGGCCCTCTCTTTATCACAGTTGGGCTGATTACATTTCCATGGTTAAAATTTCATTATGGCCTGTGTTTTGCTCAGAGCTGAAGCCTGTTAGCCGGGAGCTCCTTTTGGGAATTTAATTTTATTAATACTTAATGGTTAGTGGCCTTTAATTAATGTTAAATGAAAATGGGATTCTAAAACCATTATGGAGAACTTTTCACTTGGGTGTCAAAATAATTTATAGTGATTAATAAGTTCTAATTGACTATCACCAGAGATCCTTTGAATTCCATTTTGATTTTAAGGCATTGACTGGAATATGTTTATGATTTTAAAAAAAACGTGTCCCTGGGAAAAATTTCTATCTGATCTTACCAGGGAGAAATGCAGCACTTCTGCTAAACAATTGGCGTGTCTTTGAGGGGCAGTTGCTAGAACAGCGTGTTGGTGGCCTGCTTGTGTCATTATGGGATGCTTTATGACATGTGTGAATTGGCTTTATTTATCCATTCTGTTTCCCTTCTCCCCACCCACTCAGAGAGACACACACACTCACACACACTCCTGTTCTGAAAAGCGTGCAGTCTGAACAAATCAAAGCGAACGTGAAGGGAGCTCGGCGTGTGTCAGATGACGGTCTGTTTATAGGTGTTGTCCCATTTCATTCTTACAGTAGCTTTATGGGGGAGGTCGCCTTATTCCCCCCATTGTATCGATAAGGAAATCAAGGCTTACAGCTATTGATAACTTGCCCCAAGTCCTTGGCTAGTAAGTGACAGAGTGGGATTTAAATGGGGGTTGCTCAGAATTTGGAAATAGTCTATTTCTGTTTTTCATGATAAAATTTCAACTCCCCCATTTTCCTGCCAGGAAGGACCATGGTGGTTGGGATTCAGGACAGTCTCCACCCCCATAAGGACACAGGGCAGGGCAGGGGATCGGCACAGGGGCTCTGTGGAATACAATGGGCAAGCCCGAGGGAGGGTGAGGCCACGGGGCATCCCAGGTGATGGTCTCCCCAGTGGTTGTCCCTCCCTACCCTGTACTCCTGGGCTAGTAGTCTCAGGGGAGGAGACACTGACGGCTGGTGGAGGGGTTTGTTTGGAAAAGAAAAAAGTCTTGACTCCATGCTTTGTCATAAACTTTGTTCAACGTCTTTACTCTAATGTTCTCCTTTCCATATTTGTCTGTAGTGTGTTAGGAAGGGGTAGGCCCCAACCAGTGCGGCTCATTGGTTGTGTCTTCCCGCAAAGTGAAAGGGTGCTGGTTTGATTTCCGGTCAAGGCACATGCCGGGGTAGCTGGTTCGTCCCCAGTCGGGGCATGTACTAGAAGCCACTGATAGACGTTTCTTTCTCACATGATGTTTCCCTCCTTCTCTCTCTCCCTCCCTTCCTCTCTTTCTAAAAATAAATAAATAAAACCTTAAAAAAAAAGAGATGGGTCTGAAACATCCCACAGGAGAGGGAAGTTGAGTCAGCTCTGACTTACCCTTTCCCAGACCATCCAGTGCAAGTTTTAACCCAGCCCGCCTTGCCCAGTCCCTGTGCTCTCTGGGGCACTGGGTCCCTCCCCACCTTCACTGCAGGTTCTTTTTTCTCTGAGGGACACAGCCTTCTTTGCTAGAGACCCAGAGCCAAGCACTACCAGGACGCTGAATTGTAATACAAAAGAAAACGAGCTGCTTTTATTGCAACTTCTAGGTGCCAGGCACAGGGATTAGCATTGCACATCCATTGTCTTAGTCACTCCTCACATCAAGCTGTTGCTCTTATGTCAGTTTCTCCGGCTAAAACGATGTGAAGACCTCTGCAGCTATCCTTATACATGCATGCACGGATGCATGCATGCTCAGATGCACGCATGCACAGCCGGTGTGTGTGTGTTGATCTTGAGGCTTTACGCCTGAATCTGCTTCTCCCTGGGATTCCGGGCAGTAGAGAACTCGATGGTGATAACGACGCCGCTAACGCAGCAGAGCCGGGCGGTCTGTAGGCTGACTCGTGTCTGCTCTCGCCTGGTCCCCAGCCTGTCCCCAGCCTCCCCACAGCTGAGTGAGATGAGCGTGGGTGAGCATGTGACTGAAGGAGGAGGGGACGGTTTTGTCTCTGGGACGGCCTTGTGTGGGGTGCTTGCTGATCCCTTCTGGGCATCTGTCACAGGCTCTAGATCAGCTGACGCCCTCTCATTCCCGTGTCTTATGTAGGAAAATGAGACACTCAGTTATCCGCGAAGAGTAATCTAAGGAGGCGGGGTCTTTCCGGGGGCCGCAGTTGAACACAACTTGCACTCACATCATTTCTGCCAGGACGTAGGAGCTGCTGAACTTCAGAGCTGAGAAAAGGGAACGTCTCCATAGGAACTGTCTGCCTCATTGGTTGAACTTTGGGATGGGCTGTCCTGGAGAGGCCTTGTGATCAGAAATGGTTTTCTCTTGGGTCCTGGGGGCGGGGTGTCTGCAGCGACAGCTCACCCTTTGATATTCCTGCCCTCTCTGCCATGTGCCCTGCAGCCTGCCTGACTTCTTTTCCTGTGGCGTGCACATGCGTGTGTGCCTGTGAGTGTGTGTCTCATGTCTATGTGTGCGTGTTTGTGTCTGTGTGCACGTGCAACTCTGTGTGAGTGTGTTTTGGGTGTGTGCCTATGCTTGCACAAGTTAATGTGTGCTTGTGTGTATTCGTGATTGTGCATATGACTTATGTGAAACTGTATCAGCGTGTACCATGTGTGTGCACATGCGTGTCTATATACATGACTGTGGGTGAGTATGCCACTGTGTATACACACATGGCTGTGTGTGAGTGTGTATTTGCTGGTGTGTGCATGTGTACACATACACGGCTGTATGTGGGCATGTTTGTCAGCGTGTGCACACATGTCCCTGTGTGTGTGTGCACTCGAGGGACCCCGGTCCCCCCTCGGGCCAGCCCCGCCCTGAGGGAGAAGATGGCGGCGCTGTGCCCCCACCTCTCTGTGTGTTGATAGGATCACTTTGGCTTCCCAAGTCTGGCAGGAGACGCAGAATTAAACACAGACGCTCTGGTGCCAAAACAAAATCGTGGAAAGATTTGAAGCCCCCGTTCCTTCACTTGCAGCCTATCAAACTGGGAACAAGCCCGGCTTTGTTTTCCTTCCTGCGCTGAACGCGGGCAGAAGGGTCTGGAGCCATACTGGTCCTGATAGAAGAGCTGACTTGGAGCCAGGGAATTCGAAATTGCCGAAACCCAAGGCAGAAGGGAGGCGGCAAGATGTGATGGGAAGGAAAAAGTCTATATGAGAGGGAAAAAAGGCATTCTTACCCCATGTTAGGAATGAAGGCAAAGCAGCAGCCCCATTTTTGAGAAATATAGACTCGCGGAGAGGAAAAAGGTGGGGAGGCGAAGAACGCAGGCGGAGGTCAGCGGTCTCTAATCTTGCTAAGCTGGGGCCAGCGGGAGCGGTGGCTACCATGAGAAGGGGCAGAAGAACCAGACCCCATTGGAAGTGTGCTTCTGTCCCAGAGTCACGGGGGACCCGGGACTGACTCCCAGCCCAGTGTCCCCTGTGCCTTGGGGCCCTAACAGGTGGTGAGGGCTGCCATGCCCCCGGGTCTCTCCATGTGCCCTGGGCTGCTTTGCTGTCTCATTATTTGACTCCCCGAAAACAAGTTTTTCTCCCTTATTTGGAACGCCGATCTTAAACAGGCCTTACCTGAGTTTTCTGGTTTTATTTTAAAATAGTGTTTGGCCCATATCAACCAGGCTGCGTTCTCACTGAGGATGACTAAAGAGCTACTTGCCTTTCCCATCCCCCTTCATCTGCTCCCAAGGGAACTGATGACAATAGTTCCCCAAACCTTCAGCCCCCGAGGTGGCCTGCTGCCAGGTCAGTTGTGATGCTGAAGTAGAAGGGGATTGTGGGAGCCTCATGCAAGGCCACAGGAAGGGGTAAGAGGGAGAGTCGTCCCGCTGCCAGGGTGGGCGTCGGAGCCAGCCCAGCCTTGGTCGGGTAGAACTTGTCAAAGGCTGATCATCAACCCCTCAAAGTGAAGATGGTCTCCCCTGAAGCAGTGTCCCTGAGACCACATGGGGCCCAGACTTGGTGTCTGCTCTTGGGCTGGGCCAGTGTGTCCCCAGGGCTCACCCAGTCAGGGACACTGGATCTCCCCGCTCTGCTCCAGCCGTTCCTCCATGCCTGCCCTCCTAGAATGTCCACCTCTGTGTAGGAGACCAGCCCTTCCCAGGAAGGGCCCTTCCCCAGTCTGGAGAGTCGCAGGCTGTGGCTTTTCTTCTTTTCTTCCAGCAGTGACCACATCAGCCGCTGACATCACCACTGTTGACACTATTCTATCGGAGCGCCCTTATAGCCCTTAACGCGAATTTTCTAATCTTCTCGGGTTCTTTTGCCAAGAAAACATTGGATTTTGAATCTCCCTTATTGGGCCCCGTAAAAGGAATTGGGATACGTGGATATGGTAGAATACTTTGTGGGCGCTAAAAAGAATGGAGCAAATCTGTATAAAGGAGAGACGTCCAGGATATTATTCTGTCTTCGCTGACCGTGTTAAGCGAAGAAAAGCCAGCTGTGGAAGAGCATGGAGTGTTTGGCCCCGTTTTTATTACATAGTGAGTGTGTGTTGCTGGAACTGTACTGTCGACAGTGGTTCTTGGGGAAGTGGAGCTCAGAAACTTGCAATTTTTACTTATGTATCTCTGTTCTCTCTCTCTCTCTCTCAGTCATGGGCATGAATAATTTTTTTAAATTAAAAAATATCATTAACTTGGAGGTACATGTACTGTCAGTCCAAGATGGCGGGAGATCACGGCGAAGCCCTTTTTCTTTTGTGGGGAGAACATGAGGATAAGAGTTTAGGAGCCTGGGTTTTTCTCTTAGCCAGGGATTTTAAGTCTTTTTTGCGTGACAGTCTGAGGAAGGCTTTGGGTCCCTCTTCAGGGATCCAAACAGTGCTTTAAATAAAATTGAAATTTGGCTTGAAATAAAATTACAAGCCAAATATACTGAAATATAGTTATCAAAATATTTAAAAAATTATACTATAGTTATGCATATGCTTCTTAATTGATACATTAAAATACAAGACCTAGCTCAAGATCTGATGCTGATGATTTAAAATTAGCAATGAGCATAAGTGATATTTTGAGAAATCTGAATGTTATGTGAAAGTACCTGTGGTTGCCGTTAGCGACAGTCATGTCGGCTAATACTGCTCTGCTTTGTTGCCTTCCCTCACAAATGGAGAAAATGCTAGATTACAGTTAGAGGTAGTGAAACTAAAGATGTTAATTTTTTCCCATCCATTTTTCACCGATCCCTCTTGGAACTTCCCTGGCTAAGAACCAATGCTTTTAACCAGCTGTGAGGTGTTGAATAGTACCTCACCCCCTTCTCTGAGCCTGCATCTCTGTGTCTGTAAAAATGAAGGGCTTTCTGATGGCAAATGTGTAGCATCTTCCACGTCAACTGTAATTGATTGATCGTGACTTAGAGAGACTTCTCACCAAGGTCACTGAGATCACCTCTGAGATCCACTGGAGAAGATTCTGGGAGTGATTGGTGATGTCTGCCCAGGGCACTAGCTAGGAGAGATGGGAAAGCGTGTATATACATGGCACACATTTTCATTCCTAGACCAGATGAGCCTACGGTCTCTTCCAGCTCTGATAGCCTCATGCGTCTGAAACGAATTATTCTCTCCTGACTCCAGTGAAAAGTATCTCTTGTCCAACAGCAGTAACGCTGCGCAGGGACGGTGAGTCCTGCCTGAGAGTTTCGGGCGGGTGGCTCTGGCCCCGCACTACTTGGCGGACCAAGCCTTCTGATGGATTTTTCCTTAAATGAAATTGTAAGCCTTGCCCCTGCTTTCAATGACAGAATGGTTACTGGGAACAGATTGTCTAGAAAGACAACAAGAATTAGTAAACACGGTCTTACAAATGAGCCATCTGGAGATTATTTACATAAGAAAAGAGGAAAGCCTTGGTATTTTCATGCTGTTTCATGCTGGGGTTTGTTTCTCTTGCAAGTAGCCACAGGGATGTATTTGTCTAGAACACACACCGGGCTTTTTAGCAGAGATTGCTGAAAGCATGAAAAAACAATGCTGATTGGGTTGGTTGGTTGGGGAGTTGAAGGAGGAGAAGAGAGAGAGAGAGTGGGAGAGTCACACAAAAAATTTTTTGAATGAATTTTAGCCTAGGGGATTTCAAAATAGTAATAATGCACTCACACCCTCGTTCTGTAATTACACATTTTCCTCCAAGGGCCACATGAGAACAATTTCCCCATACAAGGTCAAATTTGGAGGCATGAAACCATCATGCAAATGCACAGGGACTGGCTGTGGGAAGAGTGACCCTTTGACCCCCAAAGAGCCCCCTGGGTATCAGGCCAACTCTGCAGAACCACTTAGCTCCCTCCTCTAGCTTATCCCTTTTTCACTGCCCCCCTCCCCACCCTTGGGAAGTGCCCATTGAAAGAGTCCCCTCTGACCAGGAATTTCAGCCATGCAACCAATTTCTCCACCCTCCCACCCACCCACAGGAGTGTTCACCCATGCAGGGAGGGAGAAGAGAGGGGCAGGGAGATTTCCATGGGTGACAGAGCTCACGAAGCCCTCAAGCCCAAGCCCCATGTTGACGACACCATGCAGGCCCAGGCTGCCTCTCCTGCCACACCCTCAAAGTGACAGCTGGGGTAAAAATAGCCCCACTGTGTCAGGACAAGCACTGTTTGGTCGATAAGACACAAATTAATAAGACAGCAGTTGGAGTGGCTTTACAGAAAGAGAGCTTTCTGCTCCTGGGCTGGGCTGGGCTGTCAGGTGTCTTTCATGTTTGCTCTGGAAATCGTATGGCTCAGGGCAGCAATTCTTTATAGGGGCAAGAAGAGGCAAGACCGAGAGTGCTGAGCAGCTCGGCCGCCCTGGGGCTCCGGAGTCAGAACCAGCTGCAGGGAGAACAGGAAGTGAAGCCTGGAGAGTGAATGTAGCTGGAAGGCACCCAGCAATTCAGAGCCATCAGCATGAAAGGTAATTACCTGCTGACAGGTCTCTGATATGTACCTGGATGGGTGTGTATGTGTGTGTGTGCACGTTGGTTAACTGTGTCTTTACAGGCAGCTTGGGGGCCTATTCCATCCTCCATACCTGGGCAAGAGGGGGAAGGGCTCATAAATAGAAATTCAGCACCTCGAGTATTGTACTGTGAACAAGTCTGTAGGCCGGAAAACGTGGAAGATGCAAGGAACGACAAAATCTGAAGTGTGGCGAGTTTCTGGGAGAGGCAGACCCAGAGCCGTGCTCTGGGCTGGTGCCTGGTTTGGTGATGTTTCTGAAGTGGTCTGCGCAGGAGTGTGCAGTCAGTAGAGTGAAGGGAGTGAGGAGGAGGAGAACAACCAGTATGGCTGGCAAACACCTGGCCAGGCTTTAGGGCTAAGGCCTTCCATGGCCCGTGTCCCTGTTTATGGACCCACTTTCCAGATGGGCACCCTAAGGCTGAGAGAGGGTAAGTGGTCTAGAGCTATATAGTCAGTGAGAGGGAGGACCTGGATCTAAACCTACGCAGCTGGACTCCAAAGTTACGACTTCAGCACAAGTAACCTTGACCTTATTGAAAGAACTGGAGGAGTCGAAGCTCCCAGCTCAGGAACCTCAAGCCTCCACCACACGGGGGAAGTCACCCAGGTTTTTGTACGCTCTTCCCAATGTCATTATTATTACAGTTGCCACGATTTATCTCTACCAGTCTGTGGCATAGGATGATCAGGTTGGAGCAGTTTGAGTTTTTTAGTCTTAAAAGGATATTTATGGGGCTCTGAAAGTGACTGCAGACGACAGTGAGATTGGATGGTCTTCGAGGTCAGTGACTCCAAACGCAGATCTGAAAGCTTGCAAGGCACTCACGCAGTGCTGCTGTGCATGACGCATCCAATGTCACCGAAACATGCAACTTCGCAAGCTGTTCTGGATTCGGAAAGGCCTATAAATGAATTTGTCATTGTTATGCTAGCTACATATATTTGAAAACAGTCATACATACACGGAGGAGCCAACAAGATTATTCAGAGCACAGACCATGCTTCCTGGGCAGGGGTGGTTAGAAAGTATGTCTCCATCCTAAAATGAAGGAAGAATGGATACTTTTTAAGTAGCACAAAGGTGTTCCTTTAGCCCCAAATGGAGCTCTTGACTTTCTGTAGAATGCAACATTTTCCCATTCAGTAGGACTCGTTCAAGAATGAAAGCTGAGCTCCAAGAAATGCTGGCCTAATTTGCCCATTAAGGATGTCAGGCAGAGAGTCTTACTCTCAGGTGAAGTAATGGATACGTCTTGTCCCATCCAAGTCATCCTAGCAGACGTGGCTTCAGAGTCAGGCGAGTGAAGTCAGAAGTTCAGGACCCTGCTTTCCACTTCCAATTCCTGTTATGGAGGGCCTCCTCTGGTTTTGTTCTAGAAATGTGATCCCGGCCGGAATGAAGGCGGCGCTCCACCGATGAGTTACATCGATGCTTTCTCCCCGCCTTCCAGCTTCAGGAGCAGAACTGGCTCTGCTCAGTTCCCCCTTGCTTTTTCAGCCCTGATGCCAGGAGCAGCAAATTCCACAGGCACTTGGTGGGGTTTTATCTGATTGTCCCTCTCAGGGACTGACACAGTGTAACTCGCTGCTGATGGAAAGGAAAGGTAATGTAATCCCCATATTATGCTCCTTTTCCATGGAGGCCCAAAAGTAAGAATTGTGCTTGTTATGCATCCATATTTTCCTCTTTCCGAGGTTTGCAAAATGTAACCAGCCAGAACAAATTCATGTACTCTGTCATCGTTTTAGAATGCACGGCACTGGGGTTTTCTAACATGCCTGGTACTTTTGACATGAGTGCCAAATAGATTTGTTTTTCCTTAGAAATGAATTAGCTTTTCAATTCACAGATACAAAGACAGGCGATAGTGTGTCTTCCTGCAGCTTGGCATAAGTATCTACCCATGGAGGGCAGAGGTGTTGCTGGTTTCCTCTGTCTTCTGCTATTATATGAACCCGAGTGAGATGGCAGTTTGAGTGGCCACTGTCTTCCATCGCAAGGACGATATTAATGCATTTTGGTAAGCTCTCGGAGAGAGTGCAGGTGGAGAGGATTCAACAGTTATTGTGAGTAGATGCTAGTAGGCTTACAGTTCCAACTTGTTTTGGGGCTCAACTTCTGGAAGACAGCCTACAAAAATAGCAATTTACAGGGGGAAAAAAGCGGGTCCTGAGGCATTGGGTTGGGGCAGACATTAGTTCCATTTAGGGCTTACACCAGCCCACAGTTAATTGTAGGTCTCTCGCATTAGCTTGTAGGAGCAGTAAAAGCATGTAATTCGAGCTAATCTGATGGGCAAATGAACTGGGTACCCGGTGCCAAGTGAGACTGTGAAACAAAAGGACGCATGTGTTTTCAGGAAAAAAAAGAACCAACACAACATAGTTTCAACTGTTGCACACGTGAAACTCTGGAGAATTCTTTGGAAGTTTTGTCATTTTAGAAAAGGAGGTGCAGAGTGCAGTGGATGAACGTCAGGAGCCCCGTGCCTCTCGGTTACCTGGGCAGCAACGCATGCGGCCTGGAATGATTTGGGGGCAGCTTTCCGTGGGCAGGTTTCCTTCACCTGATTGGCAGGGCCTTCTTTGGAAAGTCCTTCTGCATTCATTTTACCTGATGGTACATGACAACTGGCCCCAGGCCCCTCCCTGTCCACGCTGATTTTATCGGTTGGGGATGGGGCCTGGGCATCTGCATTCTACAAGTCTCCCAGAGGAATGCAGTGTGATGATTGCCATTCGGAGTAAGCACCCCTGCTCCAGGAGTAGATGTGGCTTAAGGAGGGCGAGTGGATGGTGGAGGTTAAGGGACCTAACTGAAGCTTCCTGAGGAGGAAGTGGCGCAAGGCCCCCTGGGAGTGGTAGAAGGGTACGTGCGCTTTGCGGTGTTGCTCTCCTGTTGGTCCACGTCGCGGGTGTGTGCTGAGGTGTTAGTGCTTCGGTGGTTTCCCTACCGCTGTTCGTCCAGAGACCACCTTCCGTGAAGCAGCAACACCACGTGGCCTTAAATCAGACTATTTTCGTACATTCCGGGCTCAAGCAAGCCCTCCGAAGGAGGTGACTCTTGACCTTCTTTTTTTCTTTCCGTTTTATTTTGTATTGGTTTCAGGTGTACAGCTTGGTGGTTAGATAATCACGTACTTTGCATAGTGTTTTCCCCTTGATATTTCCGGTACCCCAACTGATGCCAGGCAGTTACCTCAATATTACTGACTATATTCCCTATGCTTTACGATACATCCCCATGACTATTTTACAACTACCAATTTGTCCTTCTTAACCCTTCACCTCTTTCGCCCAGTGCCCCAGCCTCCTCCCACCCCGGCAACCACAGGTTTGCTCTCCGTGTCTGTGGGCCTGTTTCAATTCTGTTTGTTCATTTACTTTGTTCTTCAGGTTCCACATGTAAGTGAAATCATATGGCATTTGTCCTCCAACTGATTTATTTCACTGAGCACCACCCTCTTTCTTAAATCCTGAGCCTCAACTGAGGCTTCAATGTGTTCTCCTGGGGGTGCTGGCCTCCTGGGGTCCCAGGTTTGAATACCTGCTGGTAAGCGGCCTTTAGATTAGCAAAAATAGTCAGTCAGTCTAATGATTTAAATCAGAAATTATCTATTTTGACAAAAGTATGTTCAACCAGTAGTCACTGTCTTTTGAATTTATTCTGCTAATTTAAACCCATTTTTTAATGTAAAAGATTGTGTTAAAATTAGACATTTTGTTTGTACTGTAAGGAGAAAAAAAACTTTACAAGGTCAAACGTTTTCTAAGACCAAAAATGTGTAATTTGGGTTGACCTACATGATTAGAATCTTCAAAAATTAGGAGCGGAGAAGTAAATAATAATTCAAACATAAAGTATTACATGCTTTGAAAATGATAGTTTTTAAAACATACTACTGATTCATGGGGTTCATCAGAAAAGACACTAAAAAGAGAAGGTAGTCCTGTCTGTCGCAGACCAAATATTAACCCCACGTCAGAGAAACGGTGGGTGTACTGGTTTTATACTCCAGGTGTTTATACAGAGAGTGGAAATTGAAGTAACCGCTGTGACTTCACATGAAGTCGGTGTCATTCATAGATGCGAGGGCTGTGGTTGCACTGGGGGCTCCAACAAGCGATGTGGTCAGTGTCCTCAGGTGTGTGGCGTGGTGAAGGATGGGCACAGGTGAACCAGGTGTAGGAAGTCAAACAGCAAAATTATTTCCTAATGAACATTTACACGCTAACAAGACATTCATAGAGAAAGAGACAGGAGCTCTGTGAGTTTGTAACTTTGATAATTTTGCATCTATCTTGATTTATATGAATTTCCCAGAGTGATCTGAACAGGTGGCCAGAAGAGGCTCCATTCCAGAACCCAAGAACCCAAGAGTAGTTCATTCCTTACTCCTACTTCAATTTCTACTTTCAATATGAATGTTAGGTGTGTGTGTGTGTGTGTGTGTGTGCGCGCGTGTGTGTGAGAGAGAGAGACAGAGAGACAGAGAGACAGAGAGACAGAGAGAGGGGGTGGGACTTTAAGGAACTGGCTTACACAGCTGTGGAGACTGGCAAGTCCTCAGTCTGCAGGGTGGGCCGGCAGGCTGCAGTCGCGGAGAGGAGGTGACATTGCAGCCTGAGCCTGGGGACCTGCTGGCAGACTTCCCTCTTCCTAGGGGACATCGGTCTTTCTTCTGTGAAGGCGCCCACTGATTGGATGAGGCTCACCCCATTTAGAGGGTCATCTGCTTTTCTCAAAGCCTATCAATGTTCATCTCCCCTAAAAACACCTTCACAGAAATATGTGTGACCAAATATCTTGGTACCATGGTGTAGACAAGTTGACACATTGCATTAAACATCACACAGACCGACTCCTGGCTGTGTGTCTAGGATGGAAACGATACCATTTCAGCAATTTGGGAATATGGACAAAAAATGAGTAGGCCCACCATGCAGGCTCACTAATTCATACTTTTATGTAGTCCCTGCTAGTCCTTGTTTCACACATACATTTGCTTGCTTAATGATTATAGCATACATACATTTTTATCCTTTCTCCATTAACATTATATTGTAAGTATAGTCCCATGTCTTTTATAGTTAGTCTTTATGGAGACATAACGTTCCATCAGAAGGATGCAGCATCATTTAATTAGCCGGTTCCTATTGTTTCCTGTGGAGGTTGCTGCAAGTCTGCTGCTGCTATAAATCATGTTGCAGTGGCTTGCTCTTTTCTTTAGGCTCAATTCCGAAAAACAGAATCTCTGAGCCAAGGACAGGGACCTATTGTGGCACTCGGTGCATATTGCTTTTGTGGGGTTTGATCGGATTGTGTGCATTTTCCTGGGGTTTTTGTTTCTTTGTTTCTTTCTCTTTTGTTTCTTTGGTAGTGACCTCACTTTGCCAGCTCTGGTTCCCCACGACCACCTCCGCGGCCTAGGGGACCGGCGGATAGCCGTCCCAGCTCACCGATGCCTTTCATCACCTCTCTGACCAAAACGCTCTCCAAGGCTAAAAGTGCCCCTACCTAGTCTTAGCTCGGGAGAGGTTTATGACTTGGAAAATCTGAGTTCAGTTTCTGAAGCCGTTGTGCAACCAAGAGTGGGAAAATCACATTTTACACTTAAACAATTTGAGACTTATTTTTGGTTCTTTGATAATTCAGAGAGACTTTGAAATGCTTAACATCTCATTTCTTCTTACATAATTGAGGAAGAGTCCCGGGTGCAGAAATTTAAGGAAGAGCCATTAGAATTTGGAGTGAACATGTTAGAAGCAGACATTAATGGCACTGTTAGCTCTTTAAAAAGTTCATTTTTATTTTTTGGTTGCAGTATTTGGAGTTTCACATTGGACACCAGAGTTCTGTTTTGTTTGGTAGAATCTGGCAAACATGCCTGCGGGTCTCACCTCAGTACAAGGAAATGATGTATTTGTATTTAAGGAAGTGAATTTAGAATTGGTGTTAGGCATGGCGCTAAATTTACATGTGAGGAGTGAGTGAGTTACTGTATTTTTCGGAGTATAAGATGCACCCCCCCAAATTTGGGAGGAAAATGGGGGTGCATCTTATAGTCCTAGTTGAGCTTACCTGGCTATTTACATTTACATTGACAAAATATTATGTTATTTATGTTATTAAATACTTTACCACATTTTTTGCTTCAAAACTTTTTCCCCTATTTTCCTCCTCTAAAACCTAGGTGCATCTTATGGTCTAGTGTGTCTTATAGTCCAAAAAATACGGTATATTTTGGGAAAATTATTTATACTTGAACCCATATATTTCTGGACACCTCCTACAAAGGCATTGGACGCTGAGTGGCCTGTGGTGACCGACTCCTTTCACTGAGCACGGTGTTTCCGAGAGTCCCCCAGGTTGTAACATGGGCCAGGTCTTTGTTCTTTTTTATAGCTGAGTGATACTTCATTGTGTAGATATGCCTCATTTTCTGTATCCATTCATCAGTTGATGGACACTTGGACTGCTTCACTTTTTGGCTAGTAGGAGTAATGCTACTATGAATATCCGTGTAAAGTCTTAGGCGAATATATTTTTATTTTGTTCTCTTGGATACATATCTAGAGGTGGAATTGCTAAGTCATATGGTAACTCCACGTTAGCCTTAAAATTTTTATTTACTTATTTTTTTAGAGAGGGGATGGGAGGGAGAAAGAGAGGGAGAGAAACATTAAACATTGATGAGTGGTTGCCTCTCGTATGCCCCCAACTGGGGACCTGGTCCACAACTCAGGCCTGTGCCTTGACTGGGAATCAAACCAGCGACTCTTTGGTTCTCAGGCCGGCACTGAGTCCACTGAGCCACACCAGCCAGAGCTCCGTGTTAGCTTTTTAAGACAGGCGTTCTTGTGGGCTGACATGTTAGTGTCGGCTGGGGTGAAGGGTGTGACCCAGACTGAGGGTAGGAAAGTGAAGAGGTGGGGAGTGCCTCAGACCAAGGAGGTTTTAATGTGGACAGATTTTATAAGAAACTCTTCATTCAGAACAGTCTTCTCTTCAGTTTTGAAGCACATTTACTGGTGAAATAGTGGAGTTGTAGGAGGATATTAGTGGTCTAAATGATTTGGTGGGATCCATTTATGAAGCCTCCTATAATTCTAAATGCCTAATTTGCTTTTTAGGAATTAGTTTTTGCATTAGCAAGCAAATACCACATCCCCCAACCTTGCTCAATAAATATCCTGTTTGGGCCTCCTAATAAAACAATTTCTGTGCCCACCTTCACTTAAAAGTGCTCCTGTTGATTCCTTGAGACTCACTGAGAAAACCGACCGTTCACCAAATGCTCGAACGCGCCCTCATTCCGCCGTTTATGTGAAGGTTATAATTACCATTGGTTTATTTTAAGCAAAATCCCTCTAATAACATGGGAGGCGGTGTGTGGGGAGCATCTCTGAAGCTGACATTGAATACATTGAGGAAGATACACACATGGTAAAGTCACTCTCGGACGCTTCACTTTACGCTTTCAGAAGTTTGAATCTGAACTCCTTAGGAATTTTATGTGAGCCTTGGTATGAAACCTCACATGCTTAATTCGCATGCACGCTGGCCACGAGGATCCCTTTTGCTTTTCTTTAGTAGAAAGATGATATTAGCTCGTGTAATTATATCCCTAGGTGGCTTTAACCACAGAATTGAAGGGTTGGCTTCCTTCTGGCAAACCAGCCCCGGTTTTTGACTCGATGCTGGTATGGCTCACTTGTCTAATCGTGCTGCATGTGAAGGGTGGAAATTAGAGTGTAGGGTTGCTGATTTATATTCCACGAACGGAGTTTTCCTTTGCCAACCCAGAAAAATCTTACCAAGGCTGAAGTGTTCCGTTTTCTCGTGGCTTCTACCGTCCCTGTAAGTGATCCAGGAGGCAGATTTCGGTGCATTCCAGCGCGAGGTCTAATTGTGGATGTAATGACGGGTGACCATTCAAAGTGCAAGCCTAAATGCTCAACCTGGACCTTCTTGTTTTTAAATGAAAAGGTCAGTACACCAGTGTCAACAGTTTTAGACAGCTTGGGTCATGCCTCTAAGAAATAATCAAAGTCAGCAAGAAAAAACAAACCCAGACCATTCCATTGCTTCTAAGTGAAGGAATCCAGTTGTCTTACGGGTTGGAACTGACATGATTTGACTTGTTCATTTTTTTTTTTTCCAGTCTTTGGGTTTTGAATAATTGCTTCTTGCAGAAAGCCTATGTTTTCTGTACTCTGTGGTTGCCAAGCTATACTTGACTTTTAAAAGAGAGTCAAAGGAACGTATCCTTGGGAGAAATTGCTGCTTTGTGGGATACAAATGAGAGGTTTCGTGATCTTTGAAGCTAGGAAGGCCAAATCGGGCTTAGAAACCCCATCGCCAGGCTGCATTTTACAATCTTCATCATGTCACTAAATGAAACTGTCCTTTTGTTGGAAGCGAGAGAAAATGTAGCAGAGAGTTAGGGTTAAGTGGTTTTCCCCATCTGGCTTAGAAAGTAGAAAGTTCTCCTTGACCACCGCAGTCCCGAAGTCGGGCAGATTGGCCGACCGCTCCCTGTCAGACCAGGGGTTCTCAGCCGGGCACAGTGTCACTCGTCCAGGGGACATCAGGCGATGTCTGAAACATTTTTTGTTGCCATACGAGGAGGGGTGTGGTGCTACCAGCATTTAGTGGGCAGAGGCCAGAGGTGCTGCTAAAGGACACATCCTACACAGCACAGAACAGGCCCCCAGGGCACAGAATTATGCAGCCCCAACGCGGTGGGACCGGGGGAGTCGCGCTGACGTGGAAGGGGTATTCATGGCCCCAGGTGTGCTGTTTCTGGCCCTGCTGTTCACAGAGGGGACAGAAGGAAGTTCCAGTGTCTTTCTTCCCACAAAACACTCTCTTTACATGGCACTCATTTCTTGGGATGGCTCTTAAAAAGAGTACTGGGCTAATAAGAAACATGGAGCCAGTGCCCTACCCGCAGGAGTGAAGTGAGCCAGTGGGAACGTGCCTGTACGTACACACACACACACACACTCTCTCTCTCTCTCTCTTTCTTTCTCTCTCTCTCTCTCTCTCTCCCTCTCTCTCTCCCTCCCTCCCTCCCTCCCTCCCCTCCCCTCCCCTCCCTACACCGCTCAGCAAACTGCTGGCAAGATCCTGCAGGCCTGGGCTTATTTTCTTCCTTTATTTGTTAAATGTTTCACAAAATGCTTTAGCCCCAGGTTAACTTGATTCTCCTTTGTTGTTACAAAGCATTTGTTTTGTTTTGTTTTGTTGATGAGGAATGATTCCTTAAGCCTTCACCTTTGTTGGAAAGGGAACACTTTGACAAACAGATTAGAAAGTTGTCCAAAGTCACCAAGACTGCCAGTCTGTTTGGGGCCTTGCTGGCGTGTCTGTCTATTTTCCTGAGCGCCGTCTGCAGGAAAACAGAACCAATTTCATCAGTTTTCTCAAGTCAAAGCGTCTTGGCCTTCTGGGGCCCAGCTGTGGCCTGTGCACCAATGTGGGACCTGGGCTGGCCTGCTCCCCATCTCCCGGGCTTACCCACACTGGGTGAGCCCTGTTCATTCTTGGGGCGGCCCTGGGCGAGAGAAAGAGAATGAAATGCATTTATACTAAATGTTCCTGTTCTAGCTGACTTCCCTCCTCCACTTTGGAATGAAAAGCCTGGAGAACATGGCAAACACTACTCTGGAGTAGGGTCTGTCTTATATACTGTAGGATGCTTAGGGGCATTTGGTTACAGCTTTGGATCGTAGAGTATTAAGGGGGAAGGGCTGACAAGGACCTTTCGGCCCGGCCTCTCCCTTCCAGATGGAGAGATGTGGCCTCCAATCCTGTGTGAGCCCCCCCGTCTGGGCAGAGAGCTGGCCACATGAGGAGCAACCGTAGCACGTTTGCAAACACATGCTACGTGTTTACAAACACCAGCCACACAGAAGCAAAACCCCTCCATGAAGCCTGGAATCGCTACCTATACACAAGGTCCCTGGGTGCTGTGTCGGGCAGCCTGACTTGGGAGTCACTTCCTGTTCCCCTTCCCCTCCGGCCATTTCTGTCCTGCGTGAACACAGCCTCAGCAGCTCCCTGGTACCGCAAGATTAACACTTGCCATTGCTTGCTGGCCGAAGCCCGCTACCTCGCGACTCGGACAGCTTCTCCAATATTATTCCTATTGTACTTTCTATTTAAAAAAAAAAAAACATTGATTTTAGAGAGAGTGAGAGGAAGGAAGAGAGATAAAGAGGGAGTGAGAGAGAAACATCAATTTGTTGTTCCACTTATTCATGCATTCATTGGTTGATTCTCATATGCGCCCCAGCCTAGAATTGAACCTGCAACCTTGGCATATCAGGGGAATGGTGTAGCCCAGAGATTTTCAGACAGTGTGCTACAAGAATGTTTAAAACATGCAATAGCTGACTTTTTAGTCAGGGGTACTGACGTCTCTTCCCTTAGATCGGCAAATAAAGAAATGACAGCAGTCAACACAACAATAGCCGTCCGGTGTGAATGAATCAAAATTGTACCTTTTTTTTTTTTTTTGGTCAGATGGGCAAAAACATATAATATATTTATTGGTGTGCCACAGAATTTTAGTAACTAGTTTATGTGTGCTATGAGATGAAAAAGGTTGAAAGTCTCTGTTCTAACCAACTGAGCTACCTGGCCATGGCTCCAGTGTACCTTCTACATCACCTGCTCTGAATCCCACTCCTGGGGGGAGATACAAGGAAATTGTCAGCAGTGGGCATTGTACCGCCAGCAGGGACCGTTGCTGAGCTCTGAGTCTGCACCCAGAGACCTTGAGAGTGAGTGCAGTCGGACTAAGCGAGGCCTGGGAGCTCTTGAGGCCGGAGAGCATGTGTGTCCAGCAGAGCCCTCTCTCAAGGGAAAGTTGGACTTTGGTTTCGGTGCCTGTCTATGTTGTTTTTGCTCAGGGCCCAATTCCCTACGTGGAAGAAAGAGTTTGTTTTAAATTCTGTTAAAAATCGAGGAGTGTTACTTTTGCAGGTTCAGGAGCTCCCAGGGGCGCAATTCCTCTCTGTTATGTCCTGCTTGGTGTGCCTGGTGTTCTGGACTTGTCCCTTCCTGGGACATTTGCTGTTCCTGGTGGCCTCCTGGCCCTGGGACATAGTGAGACTCCAACTCCTTGGTGCTTCCCACAGCCCCCTCCTCTGCTTCTCTGGTCGTCCATCAGGACGCGGACTTCCTGACCCAGCTCCGAGACCCTGCCTGTGAAGAAAGCCGTGATTGACTTGTTAGAGGGGACCCCTGCTCTCCCGCCCCCCTCCATATGTGGTGCGTCTCCAGAGGCAAGTCCAAGGGCAGGATTCCCTCTTTTCAGGTGGCCCTTTTTTCTGGATACTGGAAATCTGCGCATCACATTTATTTACTCACTTTATTCTTTTATTCAATGGATATGCCTCAAATGCCCAGGTCTTTCCGCGGTCACAGTGACTTGGTTTTTGCCTCCAAGGGTTCCTAAGTGAGCACAATAATTCCTCTGCCTTTTTAAACCCATGCCTCCTTCACTAAGTTAAAAAAACAAACAAACAAAAAACCAACTCAGGTTCCCTTTTATCATTTGTTGAAATAAAAAACAAAAGTCACTCTTGTGACTAAAAGCAAGTAACAATCATTTTAGAGTGTATTCCGGCTTCTGAGAGTAACCCTCAGCCCCCACCCCAGTCTTTCTGCAGACATGCACCCTACCCAATGTGGGGAGCTTCTGAGTGTGACAACCTGGGTTTGTTTCCTTTCCTCTGTGGCATCCAGAACTATCGGAACTGTCATGACCCGGTGACCACACCTGTACCCAGTCAGGGGCCGAGTAAGGACCGCTTTATTTATGGCTTTGCCCTGGCCGGACAGGTACAGCTCTGACACACAGTCAGTACTGCTGATGCCTGCCTGGCCGCCCTCTGTGGGTCTTTGTGACACATGCTCGCTCCACGCGTCTGTCCCATCTCCTAGCTGGATGGGCGGTGCCCTGAGCACGGAGGTTCTGCCTCTCTCCCTCTCTGACCAGCACCATCCCCTACACATCTTAGATTTTCAACGCGTAGGTTGAAATCATTGGAAAAATAAAAATAAAACTCTGATCCCAGAATGCCCCCACGACCCTGCCAAACAGGTTTTTGGTTGCCTTCATTTAAAAACAACAACAAAAGTGGTTTTTTATTCCCAATCTTCCCATTTCTCACCGGGGAGATGTGACATGCCTTTGATGAGGCAGATTCAGCGCTGTGACGCCCAGGAGTGGCATCTCCCTTGTCGCTGTGGTTCAAACTCGCAGCCGAGACCATCTCATTGCTCTTGAAGACCTGGTTGCTGGGAACCCCCTCAGCTCCTGCAAAGGGAGGAGAGCTTGGCTGCAGGAGGAGGCCTCGCCTCCCGAGGCAGCACTCAGCGCAGGCTGTGGAGTGGCCTTGACTGTGACTTCCGGCCAGACAGCCAACACCATGCTTTACCTGGGCCACCCGTGCTCCTGGTGGCTGGCTGGGTGGGAGGGAGGGCGGCAGGCAGTTCCAGCCAGGGCTCCAGTGACTGATGCAGGTCCTCTCTGGCCGCTCTCCCTGCCAGGCTTCGTGGCGGTGGCACATCTCTCCTTGTTGGTCTTTTTTTTTTTTTGGTCACCCCAGAGCTCCACGTTGAATACTGTCTTTGGAGCTTCAGGATGTCCTCACCCAGCCTCAGGGCTGGGGCTGCTTGCCTTAGTATCTCAGACTGATTTAATAGCTACCGTTCATTATGAGAACATCCAGAGTGGTCATGTACCAGTTACTATATTATTCAACTTTAGTAAGTACTTGAGAGACAGAGTGTGCCCATTTGACCGTGCAGGAAGCTCAGACTCAAAAATGGAGTAATCCCCAGATTTATATCCCTGGTAAACAGCCAAGCCAGGATTTGAACCCTGCATTGGCCTGACTCTGAAGCTCTTGCTCTTTTCTGGATGCTTGACTACAAAGCAAATTAATACTGTAAACAGTATCACAAAGAGAATGCCTACTCTACTAAAGAAAGCAAATATGTCAGCAGCATAAAAACGCGATTTATTGCTAGCCAATTGATAAATTAGTTATATATCAGATTACATTTTCCATAGAGCATTTTCTAAAAGAGCTCCCTGTGACAGTGATATTAGCAAAGTATGAATTATTTTAGTACTTGAGAGTTATTAAACTACTTGTCATTAAAAATAATTACTTATGCAGACTTTCTTCTCATTCAGACTGGCAGTTTCCTGGAAGCAGACTGAGTTAGCATTCACTATCATTTGCTAATTCATTGAGCCACGAACACGGTCAGCGTGCCTTGCCAGTATGCTCACTGAGCCCCATCTCCGTCATTGAATATCGTGGTGGTTTCAGCTCCCCCCGTCAGAATTGATGTTGGCCCCCCAGCTTGACCTCAGCCCCAGGCTTCTAAGCTTCTGTCTAGGAAGTGACTGGCAACAGAGACTGTGCTCAATAACATTGGCTGACTGGATGAAGCAATGTGCTCATTTGTGGCATGGATTGCAAAGCTGAACGGGATGCGGCTGAAACGCACAGCTCAGTGCGTCTCGGGTCCCCACAGCCGTCTGCACGCGAGCTTTGGGACGGTTGCACCATTGGTGGCTTGGCTGCTAAACCCACGGCCTTGTTCAGTCCTCTGCATCTCTTTCTCTTCACCTCCATTCCCTCTCCTGGGTTAAGGTCCAGGACGAAATTGTCACTGTTTTTGGTAAACCACCTCTCTTGTCGGCCTTGACCTTCTTTGCTCTCTTCCTCCTGTGGTTCTCCCGTAAATGCTGGAGTGCTTTCCAGCTCCACCCTTGACCCCTTCCCTCTCTGCCTTCTCTTCCCACTGGGGGGCTGGGGGGATGACCCACTCATGTGACCTCTGGGACTATATCTACAGTGATAGCTCCAAAATCCATCTCTCTTCTAAATTTTGGAAACATGTGGTCATCTACTTACGGAATGTTTCCTCTTGATTAGAAAGCCCTGCAAAAGGAACATTTTCTAAGTCAGCTTCTCAGTTCTCTTCTGCCCCAAACTTGAGCCTCCTTTGGTATGTTCTAGGTTGGCTGCTGGCATCACTGTCTCCTTACCTGGAAACTTCACAGTTGTCCAGATTGCCTCTCCTTCCCTCTCTGTCCTCCCCCAACTGTCGGGGTGTCCCACCCACCATGGCCCAGGGTGGCTGTGAATGCGGCCCAACACGAAGTCGTAAATTTACTTCAAACCTCTTTTTTGTTCATCAGTTTTCATTAGTGTTCGTGTGTTTAATGTGTGGCCCAAGAAAACACTTTTTTTTTGCAGTGTGGCCCAGTGGTGCCAAAAGGTTGGACACACCTGGCAGGTAGTCCCTAAGGCCTGGTGATTCTGTCCCAGAAAAGATAAAAAATATGAACCGTAAAATGACAGCAAACTCACAGTTGTTAACATCCACACCTAAAGCAAAAGCAAATTAAGCAAACTAAGCAAACAACTGGAACAGGAACAGGACCACAGAAATGGAGATCACTTGGAGGGTTATCAACAGGGGAGTGGGAGGGGGAGAGAGGGGGAAAAGGTACAGGGAAGGAGAAGCATAAACGGTAGGTAGAAAACAGACAGGGGGAGGTTAAGAATAGTATAGGAAATGGAGAAGCCAAAGAACTTATATGTACGACATATGGACACGAACTAAAGGGGGGGATGTGGGTGGGAGGGGGTGTGCAGGGTGGAGGGGAATAAAGAGGGGGAAATGGGACAACTGTAACAGCATAATCAATGAAATACATTAAAAAGAAATGTCCCCAAAAGCCAACCCTTCCTTATCTTGGATTCTGCTTCCATTCTCTCGAAGTCACCCTGCACAGGCTCCCCGCCGAGTACATCACGTGACCGTGGAGTGGGCCAGTAGCGGGTGCTGGTCTCAGATTTGTTCCGACTGAAGGAAGCTGTGATTGGCTCTACTCTCCTCCACACTTGTGAGTGATTGGAGGAGCTATTGGATCACATATTTAGACTGACCCATGAGGAAGTGGCCCGGGACAGGCTTCAGTTGGGCAGAAGCTGTCAGACACCCCTAGACACAGAGACAGGTTGGCATCTCTGGGCTGGCATCTACCCCACCTTCCGGGGTGGGGTCTTCAGGTCAGCGCTGATGGAGGAGGTGCCCCGGGGGTGCTCGCCACCTGGGACAGGGAGCCTGAGCCCTTACCTCTGACCAGTGCACACAGCCTTCCTAGTGTAACGTTTTTTTCTCTTTGGTCAAAAGTATTCTATTGCCACTGTGTCTGCATATGTGTGTTAGTGTGTACAAATGGGTGAGTGTATATGAGTGTGTGAGGGTTTGTGTTTTAATCAGCAAATTCATAATGAGGAAAGGTCCAACCTGCATGGCCTGGAAGAGAGAGACTAGATCAGAATCCTAGATCAGAATTCAATCCATTAGCAAAACCCAAGGGAGAAGCCTTGTGCTTTCACACAGGAAGCGCTGGGAGCAGTGGCCTCTCTGCTTAAAACCCTCCGCTTCCTCCCCGCCGTCTACAGGACTGAGTCTGCCCCTTGTCCAGGGTCAAGTTCTCTGACATTGGACCTCAGCCTCTCTCCCCAGTCTGACCCCCAGCCATGCCACCCGCTGCAGCCACACCTCGTCTTTGGGCAGGGAGGGCTCTCGGGACTTGGAGCCGGGCACCCAGCATGCCCTGCCCTCCCTTCCCTCCAACTTGTTCAGCTTGGCTCGAGCCTCAGCCCTGATGTGAACCTCCCTTGGTTCCTTATCAGATAGCATGTAGGATACCCAGCTAAACTTGAGTTTCAGATAAACAACAAATGATTTTCCGTGTGTGTCACAAATAATTTTGCCATTGCATACCTGAAATGCAAGATTAATGGTGTATGTGTGTGTTTTTAATTTGCTGTCTCTGACACCCTATTCATGATATTCTTCTGCCTCAATTTTCCTGCAGAACGTGGTATACATATCTACTATCACTTCTGACATTGTGGTGATTTATTCTTTTGCCAGCTGTCTTCCCTGCCACAATACAAAACCCCAAGGCAAGAGTGATGACTTCGCACTCACTCACTCGCTCACCCTTTCTCAGTCCTGTCCTGGGTGCCCAGCACTGTGCGAGGTATGGGGGTGCCAGGATCAGTAAGATCAGGGTCCCGCGCTGGAGCAGGGCTTGGCTGCCACGGCCCTCGGCCAGAGCCAGCCCACTGCCTGCCCTACACGGGCCGTGGGCACCAGCACCCTTGTCCGTTTATGTGTTGTCTACAGCCACTTCCATGCCGTGATGGCAGAACATGTGGCCTCTTGGCTCGCAAAGCCTCAAGTATTTACTACCTGGCCCTTTACAGAAGAAAAAAAATTGCCAACCCCTGGTCCGGAGGCTCTTATAGTCTAGAGGAGGGAGACAGACGTAAACAAACAAAAGCAGATTCAGCTTTCATCCCTGAAGCTTCCTCTATATCGATGTGTGGTCCGAGGCTCACCTCTCCGAGAACCACCTGGAGCCTCACCCCGTGGGCTGAGCCTGATTTCTGGGCCTGGAGGGCCTGCCCTTTCACAAGCATTCCAGGTGGCTCTGCCCACGCGTCTGAGCATTGTTGCGCGGTGCTGGCCACCCTGTCGGGGGCGGGGTCCGCTTTGATCAGCGCTTGAATGGGCAGAAAGTGTCTGCTCCTTGATTGCATCTCAGTCTGTTAACATCGGCAGTGTTTGTTACACACGGCTACAATTTCAGCCCCGCAGCCCTGTAAACGGAGCTGGCAGAACGTACCATCCATTCAGGCACAGTGTCCTGGGCCTCCTCCAGAGCCAGAGATGCACAGACCACTGTGTTCAATGGGCCTGCACGTCGTTGTCTCGTCCCCAAGGAACGGGTGGTGGCTGCGTCCCATTCTCGACCGGTGGAGCAGAGCCATCCTTCAGGGTGGACACAGCCCTCTTCTACCTCGGGGGCCATTGCCCAGAGCCAACCTGGACAGTGTCACTCACAGTCACGTAATCAAAATACGCTTGCTGGTTCCCTCAAGTCCCCAAGCTCAGGAAATGCCCTGTGTCCTGGTGGTGCCACATGATGGGCCGACAGAAAATAAATAAGAAGCAGCTCAACTCCGTAGTGTTTGGAAGGCAAACGTTTCCCAGGGAAAACAAAGCCTGGGCCTCTGGGTCGACACAGATGTTCACACTCGCTACTCTTGTTCGAGGACTTGAGAAAACAAATTCCAGGCGAGCGTGCCGTGGGCACGGCTGGGGCCCGCGTGGCCTCCGCCAGTGTTCAGAGCACAACGGGAACAAAATGTAAAAATAATTTTCCTGACAAGTCCACCTAAGTTTTCTTGTGATATGGCCAAATAACTAGGGCACATGGAGTTTTTAAAGACTTGGATTATCTATCTAATTCATTACCTAATGGCCCTTTTATGGCCACATATAAGAACCCAGACTAAGTGTTCTGTGGACGTATTTGGATGACACCGTAAGTGCATGGTGACACGTCCAACCAGTTTACGCTGGTTCCTGCTGCTGGAGCTCCGGTGCAGCCGCACAAAGTGGTCTCGCGGCCGCCGTCCCAACGTTAAGTGACCCCACTGGACGCCGCAAGGTCCCTGGGAGAGACATCCGTGTTCCTTTTCCATTGTTTTCATTTGACACGTGAAGTTATCGGTCACAGACATGCTCGTGGGAGCATGTGTGACGGCATTTTAAGTGAAATGCCATTGCGTGAACCGTTCAGCCCATGGGTGTTTAAGTAAATGAAAACTACCTTCTTTCGGAGAAGATCTGGAGGAAGAAACAAACCCCCAAATATCACTGTACGTTCACACCTTTGGATCTTTGTAAAAATCCCAGCAACCTAGGGAATTCCGTGCTTTGCTGTTTTCGATTCCTATGTCCTACGCTTGTTAAATGCCGTCTATTCCAAGCCGGGTGTGCTCTGCCGCTTCCCCTATATGATCTCGTTTGATCTATTATAGAGATGCTTCTCTGCCTTGTTACTATATTTTCTTATTCAAGTGCCCAACCTAATTTTTTTCTTTTAAATATATTTTTAACAACTTCATGTTTCTTTCTTTTTGTGCTTCTGTTATTTATAGAAGCACACCAGGGAGTGGAGGCTGCATTGAAAATTGTCTTCTCGCATGTTTTAGACAGGAGCTTTAGAACTGGTTACCAATCGTACCAGCATGGGGCTGACTAGCTGGCGAAGCCCAATGTGGGTCAATTGTTAAAGGGGTCCAAATGAATTTTATGTGCAAATCTGGGGTTTACCCAAAAATATATAAATAAATAAATCCTCCCGTATGTAATCATGCTGAGAAGGGATCAGGTGTGGTTATACATCTAGGACACAGAATAAATGTAAAAGCCAGGCCCCCACCATTCAGCTGTTTTTTATTAATAAACCTCCATCCATCATAAATTGCTTGGAGAGCGGGCCAGATGTTTGAAACCCACCCCACTTGTCACCTAGGTCACGCCTGTAGGAGTTGCAATTTAGTTAATTTCACTACTACAGTAGCTTGATGTAATTAAAGACTCAGTAGGTTGTGTTTTAAACGCTATTAAGTCATTATGGGTTTTCAGGGGACTGGGAATGTCCCCGCAACTGCGGGAAGGAGGGCAACGTGCTCTTACTTAACACAAAGGAGCCAACGATCCGTATTTTCAAAAGTTGGAGTTAAAGTGCCTGGTGCTGAAATGCGATTCTCTGACATCAATTATGGAAATCAATAAAGAATGTTGCAATATACACAGGGCTCCTCTGTCCTTTCTCAGTAAAGGGGAGCCCATTGCAGAACCAACAAGCCTGTGCTTGCTTAATCAAAGCAATAAATTCTCTGTGTCAGAACTGCATTTTTAAAGATGCTCTAAAAGGTTTCTTCTGGGTTTTTTGTTTTTTGTTTTTTTTTGGTGCCGAAGACCATTTCTGAGCCCAATTTACCTAATTCCTGAGAACAATAAAGGCCCAATAAAGGATTTTCCCTGCCGAATAGTTGAAAATAACGCATAGCTATTGCTCCACAAATCTTTCAACAGCTCAGCCCTGTTAGCAAAATGCGAGGCAATTGAAGAAAGGCAGGGGCTGAATGAGAATCTATGAGCAACGAAGTTGCTAAAAAAACGATAAAAAACATCTAATAGCACCAGAATGCATTTAAGTGGATGGAGAGGATCAGAAAGGAATCATTCTGAACAGACTTTCCTGAGGCGAGGTCACTTTCAAGGTTCCTTTTGATGTGACCAGGATGCTCTCTGCCCTGTTGAGCTGGCCTGACATCACCCAGGGATGCCCCAGCCCCGGCTTTCTCTTTAGTCCTTCCCACGCAGCCGCTGGGAGCCTCAGTCAAGGGTGGCATGAAGGTCTTCCACGTGCCCGTGATCGTTTATTTAAGTGTGGCTTTACTCTGTAAGTGCTACAGCAGTTAACAGTCAGATTCAGAGACAAGTCTCATAAATCAGGACAATGGCCTTGAAGCTCCCCCTTCCCTCGGTTCCAGGAACATGGAGAGACGCGGGCGCTGAAAGAAGGTGTTGAGTTCCTCTGGTAGAGCTGCGTGGGGGGCTTCAAAGTTGCCACGGACACGTCTCTCGGAGGTGTTGATGGGATGTGGTGAGTGAGGTGGTGGTCAGAGAGGATGGGTGGTTCCGTGCAGCTGTCACTTTCTGCTACAGGCTAGAGCCACACGCCGCTTGTTTGCCCAGAACTGGAATGTTCCAGGCACTTTGAGGGAGCACCGGGGAAAAAAACATCCCAAAGAGAGTCACAAAACTGTGAGGAAGGTTTCGAGAACAAGATGGCTGTGTGCATTCAAGGTCAAGGATGGGTAGGATGCTGTGGCCGAGAGCTGGTTTTGGTCTCACTGTCAGCAGGGAGAGACATTTGAAGGGGCCAGGCACTTTGGTTTTGGGGGATGGGGTACATACCATGAATGACATCATTAGGCTTGATGGGCTTCGGCACAACAATCTCAGCATGTGCCTGAATGGAAACCCAGCTGGACTCCAGACTGGCCTCAGCAAAATAAGGAAATCTCATCCCCTGGGTGCGTGGCCTCTGGCTAAATCCACCTTTTGGACTTGGCTCCTTGGGGCTGTCATGAGGAAGAGCAGCCTGATCTAATTGGGATCTTGATTTCTGACTTGATCCAATTAGCATGCCTGGTTTGTTGAGGTCCTTCGGGGACTAGAAGGACTCTGGTCACCAATGGAAATTTCCTGCTTTGCGCTGGAAGTAAACCAGATGTTGAGTATACAGCTGGCTCTCAGTGTCGATCCCAGTTCACGTGAGGATGGCTCCTCGCAGATGTGTGGGTTAATCAAAGCCAACTGGCTGTCTGGTTTTAAATGGATCTGTTGTTCTTGCCTCATACCCAACTCCCATCAAAAGTGATTCGGCATTTGAACAAATTTAACTGTAGCTCAACTTAAGGATTCATCTGCCTTTTACTGAGCACTGACTATGTGTCAGGCACCATACCAGGCACTGGGGACATGTACACAACAGTCTTCTCTTTAAGAAGGCCTTCAGGGTCACATACGTGATCTGGACTTGAACTCCCTCTCCAATCAGATAATCTATCCTTCAGTGCTGCAGCCACACTGGCCTCAGGGCCTTTGCACATTCTGCCTCTCTTCTTGGAATGTTCTTCCTCTTGCTTGCCTGTCTCACCTTTTAGGTCTCAAAGGCCTTTTCTGTCCAGCCCTTCTAGAGTAAATTCCCTGTCCAGTGATCCAACAGCCAGCCATAATAATAGTAACTATTACACCTTACCCCTACTCACCTTATTTTTTTTTTCATTATAGGCTTCACCACAACTTGTAATTATTTTGTTTATGTTTGGCCAGAAGAGAATATTGGTTAAGAATGTGAGCTCTGAGGTCAGACAGCCTGAGTTCAAATCTTGACCCTCCCATTCCCTGGCTCTGTGTCTTAACCTCAATGCCTCAGTTTCTTAATCTGTAAAATGAAAATGATAACAGTAGTTTCCTTTTCATGTCAGTTTGATTAAATCTCTTAGTTAATAGTCCCACATTTCTTTTTTTTTTACTTCAGACCATCTGCTTAACAAACAGTGACATAGCAACAAATAGAGATAGACTGTCTTAATGCACAGAAAAGATTTCAAAATTCTGTATTTTTAAATAGATCTGGTCTTCTTGCCTTATCCTCAGCCCCCACCAAAATATTTTTCTTAAATGGAACAATTTACAACTATAAAATATGAATGGGGGGGGATTTTACTTGCATGTATAATATATAAAAATAGTTCAGCATTGGGAAGAAGCGTTCACCTTCCAGGCCTGAGATTTACATGGTCAGTGGGCACATTTGTGTCGAACAACTGAATTTGGATGGTCCAACTTCATCTCTGAAAACCTGGCCATGTCTAGGGTTGAATCATTTGTTAGTTCAACATCATGAGGAGACCAGGTGGTTAACATGTTTGAAATGCAGCCGGTGTTAACGACATGAGTGGATTATTGTAAACCGTAATAGAAAGTATGGTGGGTACCTTAAAACAGAAGAAAGTGTTTTTTTAAACATAGGAAACACTGGAAAAGAAATGGAGAATGCTGTTGGTAATCGATAGCGTTTCACAGGAGAAGGCGTATATTTAGGATATTTTTTTTTTAAGATTTTTATTTATTTATTTTTAGAGAGTGGAGAAGGGAGGGAGAAAGAGCAATGTATGGTTGCCTCTCACATGGCCCTCACCAGGGACCCGGCCTGCAACCCAGGCATGTGCCCTGACTGGGAATCGAACCGGGACCCTCTGGTTCCCAGCCTGCGCTCAATCCACTGAGCTACACCAGCCGGGCTATTTAGGATATTTTTTGAAATGTGCATTTGTGTTAAAAGATGCCTTTTTGATTATTAATTAGTGAAGCTAGCATGTGATAATGCGGTGGCTCTGGTGACGGGAATGACATGCCATATTTCTAGTACTTTCCCTAGCAATCTAGCACGTCCTTTGTTCCCCAGTGAGAGCATTTGAAATAATCCATGTCGTGACTCTTTAATGGTACATATATCACCACAGTGTCACACACCAAGGCCATTCTAGAGTCCCCTTGTGCCATTAACTCCGATGGCCAATCCAGGTGGCCGTCAGTGTCCTGTGGGATGAAGGGGCCTGATGAACTGAAGTACCTTGCGTGCCACGCACAGATTCTGCATATTCCGAGTCTGTGCCCAACAGAACTCACAGGACATTAAAGCTCTGCTGAATGGAATTTTATTCTTAACTCAGAGATTACATGAGGTGCTAGTAATCTCTTATGTGTATCATTCTGAGCACCAATAATCATTCGAGCACCAATCATCATTCTGATATAGCTGGCTGGTAGATATTTTCAGTCGATACACTAGACAAACCTGTTGTTTCCAGGCTGGGCATAGATTTGATAGTGACGGTGTGATTATCGCTTAGACCTCTTCGTGGGCCAGGCACTGATCTGAGTCTCCACGTTTGATCAACACAGCAACCCTTAGAGACAAATACCAGTTGTTTCAAAGTCTGTGTCTGAGCCCTGGCCAGGCGGCTTATTGGGTTGGAGCTTCGTCCCATACACAAAAAGTCTGCAGGTTTGATTCCTGGTCAAGGCACATACCTAGGTTGCAGGTTCAATCCCTGTTGAGGGCATGTACAGGAGGCAACTGATGGATGTTTCCCTCACATTGGTTTTTCTCTCTCCCCGTTCACTCTCTAAAATAAAGAAATATATCCTCAAGTGGGGATAAAAAAATCCTAAAAAACACCCTATGTTGTTTGGGTGATTCTAATATTTGCGTTAAATGTATTCTGTTTTTATTGTGAATTTTTGCCGTGGGTCTGTTTCTGGGTATGATCAGGTAATTTAGAGTTGTGTGCTGGGTGTTTCTGTATGAATTGTTGCAGAACCTTTGCATATTGTTCTGCCCCCCCCCCCCCCAGGTAGAATATACCTTATCCTCGGGCAAGCAGGGGAGAGGCAGATTATTCAGCTCACAGGGACTAAGCTGGGCTGAGCCCAGTTTGGCCTCCTTGAAATGTTTGGCTCTCTCCTGGCTTGTTTCTGCTCCTAGGAGGTGATCTTCTGGGGTTCCCAAGTGAAAGTTTCAGGTGTTTCCTAGAGCCCCCACCTCTTTGGTGGGTCTGGGATTTAATTTTTTGGACTTTCCATCACTTGGAGATAGCCAAACGTTCTGTTCTGCTCTGAAGCTCCTCTGTGCTTGGCTTTGCACCTTCACGTTCTGTGCAACTTAAACAGAAAAATGCCTGTAGAAGAAATCACTCAGTTAGTTAGGATCAGTCCTCCACACGTCGCTTCTCTTGAGGATCTTGCTCCCCAAACCTGGCTGGCTTGGCAACCCTGGGCCCCAAGTTCTGTCTCTGCACCTTGTGAGATTGCCTAAGCTCCACCCCCAAGCCGCCTCTCCTCTTCCCTTCTTGGCAAATGCTCTCTGGAGAAAAGAGGTGTGCAAAAACTTGGGCTTCACCTCCGTCAACTTGCCTTCTCAAGCCTGGGTGCCCTGGCAGTTCCCTGATGCCCTTAGACAGATGGTTTTGTATCCTTTCCAAGTTTTCGATAGAAAACTCTCCTGTTGAGATCTACTATAAGCTGTCCCATCGTAGCTGGAAAGCTTTTTACCATCCTTCAACTTTAATAAACACAGGCCATGGTCTCCAACCATCCCCAAGTAAGAGGAATACAGCAACATTGAATAAAATGGGCCATGACAATATTTATCATTTTTTTTTCACTATCAGTGGCGATGTATAATAGCTGGAATGTCATTGTCAAATCACATACAGTGCAGGTTTTAGTCCCGTTATTGTTTATGCTAAGCTAGAAAAAGAAAGATTCGCGTGTCACTTAAACGTTCATCTTAGTGAACGACCCCTGGCACCGGGGAATGTGGAGGTACTCCAAGAGGTCACTCGTCGCAGGAAGGGTGGCTCCGTGGCCGTGGAACTCGTCTGCGCCCTGTGCGCGGGTGCTGCGGGTGAGGTGCAGATATCTTTACAGGCTCGAGTGAGCGCCACTGCTCAGCACTGGCAGCGCCCTTCTTCCTGCCGCGTGACTCTCTCGGGGGCCCGGGAGGTCCGCAGCTGCCAATCACTTGTGCAGGCATCAGAAGGAGCTTCAGTTTAAACTGACAGCATTTTAAAAGGTGCCAAATAGAAGGAAGAAAGGCAGCAGTTAAGTGTGTCATGTTCCGAGTTCACCTCACTTTTAGAAAATGCCTACTTCAAATTTATTGAAGGAAAAAGTGGTCATGCTCCCAATTTACATTCTTTTGATAAATATTGTTTACTTACTATGTGTGTTCAGGTGCTCTGAGGGATACATAAGGAATCTAAAACATTCTCCACAGCAACTCCAGCAAATTAACCCTCTAGGGAGTAGCCAGAACTCAGCTCACAAGTCAAAGCGGCTGCTGTTAAGGGTGAAAATAATTGTAGAAGGTAAATGCTAGGGGTTGTTTGCCAAGGAGGGGTCTGTGGGATGTGGGAGGACCCAGGAGGGCTTCCTGGAGGAGGCAGGTCTCATACTGATGCCAGTGCTCAGCAGCTCTTTACCACTGCTTGCAGGGATGACGTGGTGCCCACGTTGGCTTCCTAATTTCCACTGGCTCTTTCCTTCTCCTTTGGTTCTGTGGTCTGAACAAGATTTGACAACAAGTGCTGCTTTAGCATTCTGTGGTTTATTCCCAGGCAAATCCACCTCCAGTGCAAATGGGTGTTATGGAATGTCTTCCCAGGCTTTCTTCTCCTTTGGACCTGTGCCATCCAGGATGAAAACTCACGGGCACACGGTTCCCGGCACCACACCATGACTTCTCCTCGGCCGTCAGCAGTTGCCAGAGAATGAATGAAAAGGCAGGACAATCAGAGACAGAATCGGGACCTATGGTCCTCGGGCCCATTCCTCAGAGCTTTGAAGGGGTTTCAGCAAATTAGTGGCGTTGAGAGAAAATTCTTTTTAATCATTTCCTCCCTTTTCCTAGTTGGCTCCATGAATTTTTCCAGAAGGCAATGGCCAGACCTTTATGGAAACCAAATGATATGTTATTTGAGAGAAATAAAAGATAATTGATTCAGAATATCAATTCATCTCCTCTCTACAGTTTAGCAGACAGGGTTTTCCACCCTCCACCCCCCCGCCAACTCGGCCTTAGAATCCAAAGGAGGTTTGTTATTTAAGTCTGATGTTAACTTGTCAAGTTGTTTAGCCTCAGAAATACTTCTTTCAATAGGCTGAGGCTCCAGCAAGGAGGTAGTGTGTTTGTAAAGGGAGAACCCCAAGCAGGATGTGGTTGAGCTAGGATGCGGAGCCCATATGGAGGGCAGAGGCTGGGGGGTACTTCTCAGTGCAGACCCTGTTCTCCACAGTCTAGCACGTGACTGGGTGCAGAGGCGGGCTTCATGCGGTTCAGTTGAGGGGACCATTGGAATTGAGTTGCATTCTTGCACATGGTGGTCGTGAGCTCACCTGCCTAAGACTGAAGATCTCCTGGACCTACTCCCTACATTGAGAAGCTGTTAGAACGAGGTCTGCAACACTCAAGACCTTCTCAGAGCCGTCACCAGCTCTACCACCTGGTTTTCAGCGATGTCCCGGAGGCCTTCGGGGAGAGGATGGATGAATCAGAGCTGAGTGCAGTCGGAGCTGAGGCCGTATTGAGGAGAATACCCAAGGGCTGGTAGTGCTGGCGGGCGGAGCCTAGCCGGAGGGAGGTCTGCAGAGTGGGCCCACAGTTCAACCTCCAGGCCTTGCGTTTGCTCTGTTCCACATTTTTTTTTTTTAAAGATTTTATTTATTTATTTTTAGAGAGAGGAGAAGGGAGGGAGACAGAGAGGGAGAGAAACAGCAATGTATGGTTGCCTCTCACATGGCCCTCACAGGGGACCTGGCCTGCAACCCAGCCATGTGCCCTGACTGGGAATCGAACCGGGACCGTCTGGTTCCCAGCCCGCGCTCAATCCACTGAGCTACACCAGCCAGGCCCCACATTTTAAATGATGGCGAAGAGGAAGACATGAATGACATGTGTAGACCAGGTGTGCTCTCACTTCTTCTGTAAAAGGCCACGTAGGAGATATTTTAGGGTTTTTTTAGCTGTCTGGCATCAGTTGCAAATGTTCAACTCTGCTATAATTCAGAAGAGCTATAGATAATATGTAAACAAAGGAGTATGGCTATGTTCCAATAAACTTTATTTGGGGATGCTAAAATTTGCATATCAGATCATTTTCACTTACCGTGACATATTACTCATCTTTGGATCCCCCTCATTCCCACAACCATTTAAAAATGTGAAAGCCATTCTTAGCTCTTGAGCTGAACAACGGAAGGCGAAGGGCTGGCCTTGGCCTGCAGTTGCCATTTGCCAGCCCCTGGTATAGACAGTCGGCTGCTCGGAGGGATCCTGCTACAGCTGATAATGGGTTCAAGACCCCCAAGAACCTTGAGCAACTTAAATAATGGACCAACTATAAGAGAATAAAATGTGACAGGACATACCCATTCATTCATTCATTCATTCAGCCAATACTCACTGAACATCGGCTCTGTGTCACTGGCCATCAGTAGAAACTCTATAGCCAAGGTCCTGCCCCCAGGAGCATGCATTGTATTGTGCTCTGGAGACAGCAAGCCATTGCAGCCCAAGCTGGGCCTCTGAGAGCTGAACGCCTCTTGCCTTAGGAGACAGAGAGAAAATCCTACTTTTAGGTTCAGAGAACCAAATCCACAAAGATGGGCCCGGGGCCACATCTTGTTTGGGGTCTCATTTGTCTCAGTGCGAATCAATGTGTGTTGCCCCTGAATTAAAGGTAATGTGATCTTAAACCACATTCATAGAAATAAAGCGAAGTCCAGGTGTGATCTTCCATTTCTCCTCTGGGCTGGACAGGCCCCACTTTGAATATCGGTGTAGAAATAACATCATCCCTCCTTCAACAGCTGTTTATCGTGGGCTGACTTCGTTCCAGATATGAGACTGAGTGGTCACTTCTCGGGGCTGCTGCTGCGGGTCAGGCAATGGTTGAAGGCCCTCCCTTCACTCATGAAGCTGGGAGAGAAAAGTGAATGCACAGGGGTCGGCAAAGCGTGTGGGTTATGAATTGACAAACAGCTACTGAGAGCATCTCCGCCAGGACTCTGTGATTGAGGCTGACGTAAGGGCTGAGCAGGGTCCTTCCTCGCTCGCTACACGACTGTGTCAGGGCTGCTCTTGGAAACAGAATATCGAACCTGATAGGTCCTGGGTCCACGGATTTTAGAAATTCTTATTTTCTGATGAGAACTTTTTAGAAGTAGAGTGGGCCCTAAACTATCTGCTAACATACTTTGTTTTTTGTTTGCTTTTTACTTACAGTTTTTGTTACAAATAAATGAAAATGAAGATGCTTTTATTTGTGTTTTATGTAAGGTCAAGAAAACATCAATTTTCCATGTTAAGAAATATTATTATTCTTATTTAAAGCAGCTTTGGGAAGAGGGTGATAGAGATTGTGGCTGGCTCTCAAACCCCACCCCCCCACAAAGCCACCTCAAGTTACCACCATTAAGATGAGGATACTTCATCTAAAAAGACTATGTTTTTATCTATGTACAATGCTGTTAATTGAAAGATGTACTTTAATGTGAAAGTATGTTTGCTGTGAAGCTGGAACTTTAAGAAAAGTTTTGTTCCCCCCAAAGCCAGATTGCTGACTCAACACTTCCCCTATATTAGGAAATCGATGGCGCCCTTTGAAAGAGAGGCAATTTTATTTCGAGTGTGTCTCTAAATTTTTTAAATAAAACAGCTTCTAAATCCCTTTTTCTTCATCAGCCCACTTCCTTGCCATGGAGAAAAGAAACTAGATGCAAATTATATATATATATACACGTATGTGTGTGTGTATTTTAGGTAAAGGTTATTATGGTCAATTGCTAACTCTCAGACTCACTGGGTATGAATTCCCAACTACTCTTTTCATCTAAATCAAGACCAGGAGACTCACGGATGTGCTTGAACTCACTGGTAAAAAGATTATTCTGCACTTGGGCTAGAGGTAAAGGAGCCCTCATGCTCCATGTTAGATCTCTGGGAGCGAGCAGAGTGGATGGTGTGACTGGTGATTTAAACGCTTTCGACACATCTTCCTTCTGTTTTTCATTCCGGGGAGTTCTTTTCCGAGTTCAAAGACTCTCTCTCCCAGGCTCTAGAAACTCAGTGATATATGGCGGTCTCTCAGTTTGTCCTACTTTCTGCTTTTAACAGTAATCAAACCTCATTCCTCAATTTAATTTGGCTGAAAGAGCTTGTATTGTAACTTTAAGGGATTTCTTGTGATGTCAGAGAGCAGTAACTGTGTTTCTTAGCTTCCCCATTCAGGGAAAAAGGAAGTTGACAGGCTTCCATAGAGGAGATTATTTTCTTGGTCTTTCTCTTTTATTTATGTTTGAATTTATTTCTACAATTTAGTAATCCTCCACTTTTCCTCATTATTGGTCAAAAGCTGTGTGTGGGAATAAACAATTTAAAAGCTCTATCCATGGAAAGCCGGGCTTACCCACATGGTCTGCAACTGTCACTTTGCTGTATGGCGTTTTAGTGTTTAGTCAGGGAGGAAAAACACCGAGAGGCGAACACTTCAGTCTGTCATTCCCTCTAGCTCCAGTTTTGTTGTCCTGTTTCATATCTAGATTGCAAACAGCAGAAAACCTGCAGTGAATTCAAATTGAGATGCTAGCATTATTTTTGATATTATAATTTCATTAAGCATTCTAGGTAATTTTTTCTTTTTTTTTTGCACGAGTATTTAGTTAATGTTTATACAGGGTTTGGGAGCGTCTGAGTTGTTTTTTTTTTTTTTTCAAAACCTAAGAGGGACCACTCTTGCTCACCCTTCCCAAGAGTCTTCACGGTTGCCCTGGTCTGAAAATGTCTCCAGCCTGAGCAGCAGGGAGAAATCGGCTCATGGCCTTCACTTTCATCTCTGAAGAGTCTGCTCATGTACCTGGGAGATCTTCCCTGAAACTTTTTGCCAGAAAAGTATTTTATCTCTACTGGAAACTGAGATGCTCTTGTTAGTAGACAGAGAATCGTAAGAACGTTTGTCTTTCTTTCTCCATCCGTCCCTCCATCCCTTCCTTCTCTTTCTATTTTTCAAATTTGGCAACCAGAAGCACAGCAATAAAATCATTTTATCCCAGAAACAATTTCTTCTACTATTATACATATATATATATATTTTTTAAATTTAATCTTGTCCTTAAAAAACCTTTTTCTTTTCATGCAAGTAAAATTTGTTGTAGAAATGGCTTAAAAAAAAACCCCAAACCCCTAAACATATAATGAAGAAAATAAAATCCAAATTCCCACTTTTCAAATGCTAAACTTTGGGTGGGTTGTTTCCATCTGGTAATTTTTCTTTTTGCTTACTTGAGATGAATTGCTAATGCGTTATGTATTCTGCATTTTTCACTTAACAGAATATTGTTAGTCTCTCCATGTGCTGCTGAAGCGATTCACAAATGAAAATTTTGAGAGCTGCATACTATTCCTCCATCTGTGGGCCGCTTGCATTTCCCTTTCTGCTCTACTCCTGTCCGCTGCAGAGGCTGAATCCGATTTTGCCTTCAGTTTGTGAGTTACTATGTAACGACCGTCTTTGGAATAAATCATTGTCAGCATTTTATCTCTGTATCTTTCCCCAGTGCAGGAGCCTGCAAATGTTTTAGTGAAGGTCTAGGTAGTAAATATTTCAGGTTTTTCAGACCACATGGTCTCTTACAGCCACGCAACTCTTCCAGGGCAGCCACAGACGCATGCGGAAACAGTGGGCGTGGCCGGGCTTCAGCAAAACTTTATTTACTCAAACGGGATTTGGCCCTTGGACTGTAGTTTGCCCATTTACTTTAGTGTATCCAATTTGATGCATCCAGGTCTCAAAACCTCCTTTTAAAATGAAGCAGGTAATTAATTATAAATCAATTGCATTATTCTCTCTCGTTGAGTCCTTTAATGTAGGTCCAAGCCAGCTCGCGGGCAGGCGTCCAGAGCAGCCATGGAGAGCAGCTGAGAGGGCAGCGGAGTGGCCCCTGACCACGGCTCCCCTGGCAGGTGGGACGGGCCGTCTCCCAGACTGCAAAGCTCCAGGGAAGCCTCAGCTGGCCTGCAGCAACTCCGCTGCTGCGTGTTACCCACACGTCGACTCTGTTTACAAAGTGCCTCCAAAGGGCACCGTGTTTGCACCCGCGTTTGCCAGACCATGACTGGTTCTAGCCTCCAGCCAGCCAGGTAACAAGCCACAAAAGCCAAAGGAAAGGGAAAAGGTGGTGAAACCAGTTGGACCGTCTCCGCAGAGCCAAGTCCCCTGCTTTTTAGCGGTCAGATCCCACCTCCCCAAGCCCAGCTCCTTTGTAAGTTCGACGCGAAACAAGTTGAATGGGAGAGTTACTGAAATCGTCTCTCATAGTTGATCACTTTAAGCTTCCTTGTAGCTTTTGGGCAGAGCGTGCCCCCAACAGAGAGGATTCTTATGCTTCTTGTACGTGCATGTGTGCAAAATTGTGGGGGAATGCTCTTGCTTGAGGGACGTTCAAAAGGAAGCTCAGGAGTAATGGTGTCCATATATTTTCACGGACGCAAGAAGTACAAAGATCTGGCATTAAAACCCCAAGCAGCCTGCTTTCTTCCAAGGCAGGAGAAAAGCTTCTGCGTAGCCCACTCTCACTTAGGGCAGTGTGGAATGTCCCCTAAAACATTAGGAGGTAGTCCTAAACACCTCTGCCATCCAACCAACCCGTAATATTGAGTGAAAAGTCGGACTGGGATTCCATATTGTAACTTGAGATGTGATTTTTTTTTTTTTTTTTTTTTTGCTGGAATCAGGGTGTCTCCAGTTCTCTGGCTGTGAATGTCAACTTATTTATAATTTATTGCTCATGAGGAGGAGCTAATTTGTGTGTTATTGTATTTTGTCGCAAAGCTGATATTTGAGGGAGAAGTAGAATCGTGGCCCACCCACTCTCGGGGTTGCCAGCAGTAGATTTGCTTCTTTATCCTTAAAGTCATAGAGGAATTTTTAGAGGAGGCAAGGCCAATGTTGGTAGAAAAATGTTAACTTAATAAAATGGACTAAGATCAGATTTCCCTCTTTCTGACTGCCTCCCGCCTGGAATCCTTTTGTTGACTTCTTGAAACTTCCTGTGATTTACGGGACCCCCTTTCCTGGAGGCCGAATGCCTTTTGCTTAAGAAGCGAACCACAGCTTCGAAACCACAGGGACAGCTGTTGTTTGAATTATCCCGAACACTTACTGCCGTTTTCCACTTTGTTGTGAAAAGGCATCAACTCCATGCCAAAAGCTGCCCCACCTGCAAGGCGCCTCTCGTCGCCCAGACAACCAGTGGTCCCCCTTTAGCACCTTTGGGCCAGAAGAGGTTTTAGAGAAGAGTTGGGTTTCTTCGACGGAGGTGAGGTGGGAGGGTGGTTTTCTACTTGGTGTGTTCTGATTTTTTCCCCTCCCTGAAATTCTATGAGCAGCTAAGACCCTGGGATCCTGTGAATAACATCTCCCGACTACCCAGACCGGTGATTCCAAGGGGAGGATTGGGGGTCTCTCTTCCTAGCCCACCAGCGTGTGGAGTGGTTGGGAGCAGAGCAGGTATGTGTTGCTTGAAAAGAAAGCAGGATGGTACCTGTTGGTCAGATGTTCGATGTAGTTTTCACTTCAGATGATGTTGAAGGTAGTATGGCACTTGCATCGTCAAGGGGAGCGCTCACGTGGACCATGGCTGGACAGGTCCTCCAGCTGGGAAAAGAGAAGGAAAGAGGTGACCGAGCATCTTAGCCCTCTAACAGGTTAGAACTGCCTGTAGTTGAGCCCTTCCTTTGAGACAGACTGAACAATCAGAACTTAATAAAGGCACCTGTGGCGCCCGGGAGGAGGGACACTGAGGCATGAGCGAAGGGCATCCTCACGTCATGGCTGGGCTTAGACCCTCGCAGGTCACCGCCCCGGGCATGGGGTGGGCGGGCCTTGCTAAGAGGAAGGGAGTGATCGAGAGCAGGCTTGGCACACTGCAGCCCGTGGCCACCTGGCCCGCTGCCCATTTTTTGGCAAATAAAATTTTATTGGAGCACAGCTACCTCATTCATTTACATATCACCTGTGGCCTTTTGCTCTGCCACATCAGAGGTGAGTTGTTACAACAGACGGATGACCCGCAAAACTGAAAATATATACTGTCCGGCCTTTTACAGAACAACACGTTTGTCAAGTCCTGCTCTAGGGTGCGGGTCCTGTTGGAGGAAGATGTTCCCAATGGCCCTTAGGTGGGAATGCCATGCACGGCCAGAGAGCACAGTGCCCGGGGAAGGCACAGGAGGGAAGGAAGGGAAGCATGTTTGGTGTGCTGTCATTTTTTTTTTTTTAAGATTTTATTTATTTATTTTTAGACAGAGGGGAAGGGAGGAAGAAAGAGAGGGAGAGAAACATCAGTTGCCTTTTGAGTATGCTCCAACCAGGAGCTGAACCCACAACCCAGGCATGTGCTCCGACCGGGAACTAAACTGGTGACCTTTCACTTTTCGGGCCAACGCTCAACCACCTGAGCCATGCTGGTCAGGGCTATGCCCTTGTTCTTCATTTGAGTTCTTCCCTGTGAGCTTCCCTAGTGTTCTTTGTCAAGGTGTAGTAAGCAAGGGTGGTTGGCAGGGCGACCACAGGAAAATCCATCTCTTGTCTGTTTACTGCTTCCTGCACGTCTTCGGTCAATGAACAGGGAATCCAGGCTAGCGCCTGGGCGAACTCCCGTGTTTCACACGACTGTGGTGAGCTGTGGGGACGTGTTCTTGGGTGCTGAGGTCATTGTTCTATCTGAAGACAAACAGAATGGAAGGCACACCCGAGCAGGGGTATTCTTCATTGCTGCTATCAGGAGCCACGTGGGCTCCCACCCTCCGCCTCAGTGATCCACCAGCAAGGAAGTGCTGCTCCCGAGCCCTGCACAGCAGCGTTCGGAGAGAGACAGGGCTGTGGCCAGGGAAGGACACTGCTCTGTCGGTCAGAGAGCTGAACGGAAGGGGTCTGGAGTGTCCCTGGATAACACGGATCTCAGGCATCCCTTCCGTGAGGCCGGCCAGTGTGGTCAGCTCTGAGGATGCTCTTCCCTGGCGTGGGCTGGAGGAGAATCCACTCACCCTCAGAAGCACATTTTCCAGGTCCAGAACCTTTCCGTTCATTTTCCACTTTCATCTCCTGAGACTTAGCCGAGTGCCACGAGGAGCTCCCACAACTGGTAGAAGTGCCTGGTGCTTTTGCACTCACTGGGTTGAGTTTGCTGTGGGCCCCTCCTTCCTGACAAAGCCTCAGTGACCTGAGGGACAGGGTGAGGTTGCAATCCTGATGTAACACCCCTGTTTACTCCTTTTGGATTTTTCTAGTGACATTTCAGAGTGCTTCATGGCGGGCCTGAAAAAAGTCGTTGTTAACCCAATGAAGATCATGTTGCAGAACTTCTGGACCCCAGTCTGCTCCTGCTGCCCACGTAGCCAGGGAAACGTGACAGGAGCTGGGGCATCTAAAACTTAATTTGGCCAGTAGCCAGCCCCCACCCCCAACTCCACAGTATGGCAAGTTCTTTCTTTGAAACCAAAGCCGTGCACCTTTGGTAGCATGCAGGCCATTGAAGCCACGCTGTGGGGTTTGAGGTCCCATCAGCACCCTCACAGCATCACTGTGCCTGTCCTCCTCTGACACGGTCTCTCTGGGGAGGGGGTGCCGTGATCCTCAGCCATGCCTGCTGTGGGAGTCGCAGCTCTGCTCTGCGCTGCCCAGCTCCATTTCACAAGGTCGGTTTTGCAGTGACTGTTCACCGGGGATTCATTCCCAGATCTCTTTCTGATCTCAGATACATGTCCGCTACCAATGAGCCTCTGCTTGGCCCTGCCATGGTGACTTGGTGTGGATCCTGGAGAAACCTGCCTTGTCACGCTCCTCCTTCTAGTTCTTCTGTGGTGACTGTCCAATTAGGAGTCCTCTTGGGGTAGAAGGCAGATCCTCTGTGCCAGTAGCTTACAAGCCGAGGAGGTGCCCAGCAGTCCACCCACAGGGCAAGCACTAGGGCACCATGGGAAGCTCCTTGGCCTATCGAGCTCATCTCTAACCATTGCGATGCAGAATGAGTGGCATTTCTGTCGTCTGCACAGTGGAGCTGTGGATGCCTGCCTGGCCAAGTCCTCGGGAGCTGGCGGCACTGGCCTTGGTCATAACATCCATTGGTGAAGGGGTAAGCTGCAGGGGAGTAGAGAGAGAGGCACAGGGAGGTTCATGGCAGTAATAAAGGAAGTTAGTTCCACGCAAGCCCCAGCCAAGGACCCATAAAGGGAGATAGGCGTCAAGAGCCAGATGCTGCTATATCTGGGGGAGATTATCATTCCTCGAAGCGCGCGGGCCGCAGAGTTAAGCACGGTCGGGCAGAACTGGTAACAGGTGCTCTTTGGTGCTTTTATTGTTTTGTTATGTGTGCAACGCTCTCCAGCCAGAGCAAAATAAACACATATCCTGGTTATTTAATAACAAGGGAAAGGCTACACACCAAATCAGGGTGAAAAGACAAATAGAATGGGAACAGATACTCTTCTCTGACAGGTGGCAGGTACCAAGAGGGGCAGGGTCCAGGAAGGCATGAAGGTGAAGGGTTTAGCCACAGTGAGGAACTTTCCCAAACGGAGGTCTGAAGCCACACTGTTGCTGGATGTTGAACATCACCCCACCTTTCACCTTGGTGGTTGGGGGAGGGGCAGGCACACCCACAGGGCGGACTTCTTAAAGGCACAGCAGACCTGACCCTGTGGGAAGGTGGTGGTTCTTTTATCCGGATTGGGGGAGGTCAAATGAGTTGCCAAAAGGGGGAGGGGGTCAGAGGGCACCAAATTACAGTGTTGTGAGTTACGGAGCAGATCTCTCACTTCCACAGAGTTGGGGTGAGTCAGGAGAAAATGGGGTAGGGCCAGGAGAAAAGACAGCTAAAAAGAAACTTGAGCCTCTGCCTGATTTGTGACTTTTTATGAGCCAGCAAGGGTCACCGGGCAGAGTCTCAGGGACAGGGGCCAAGAAGACCCTCCATCTCAAGAGCCCCCTGGGCTTCCATGCATTTACCTGCGAGTCAGTGATCGTTGGCCTGATAAAAATCTGCCTGTGTAGGGGAACTTGTCAAAAAATGGTTTGCTTATCGTTTTCTGGTTCTGTGGTTTGGATGATTTTGAAAATAGCCTAGTTATACATCTACTGGCCCAAAACTCATACAAGTAGTGGATGGATGAGAACCCAAGGCGGTCTCCTTCCTTTTGCACTTTTTTGTGAAGAGGTTGATACAATAACTTCCAACCGACAGATGTATCTCTTATGTTTCTCTGGCTTTTATGCTTCCCTTGCATGCCAGTCTCCTTTGGAGCGTTCCCACTTGCCATTTGAATCGGTTTATCGCTGCCCTGGCAGAGATACAATCTCCTTTAGAAGTTTGCCCTGGCAGTTTGTTTTTGAAATAACTGGAGACAACTTCCATGAGGACAAGGATAGACACGTGGAGAGAAAAGACTGGATGGGCGGTTTGTCCCACGCACATGTGTAGAGGGTATGGGATCTGTCTGAACCAGTTGGGACCACCCATGGGCTCTTGCTTCCCCCACTGCACAGTGATGGGTAGAAAAATGACCCAGAGACTCTCAAAGGGTAGAGCGTTGCCCTCCGTGAACTTTCATAGACCAAGAAAGGGAAGAGCTGTTGTGGCTGTTGGAACTCACGTATTTATTGACTTGAGTTTCATGGAAGGTGAACATGGAAGCCAACTAGGACATCTGCATGACCTTATTAATAACCAACCAACCCGCACAACTACTGACCACTTTCCTTCCTGCGTGAGGAAGGGACTGAGGGGCCAGGTAATTTAGGCATAAAACCAAGGTCAGATTCAGCTGTTACTAACCTAATAGTTAAGGTGGATAACAATTAGGAATTAGTAAAACAGATACAGAATTGTCCTCAAGGATTAGTCTTTCTTCAGAGGTTCCTACAAAATCACCCAGTGTTTTTGCTAAAAATACAGTTGAACTCCTAGATCCTACCCATCCCAGTGGGGTCCAGGGAGCACACCGGCCTTAGTGCCAGTTCAGAAACAGAACTGTAACTTATATGCATGTTCTTGAAAGAGAACTTTCTTCAGGGTTGACATTCTCTGTCCTTCAGGGTTATCATCGGGGTCGGGGACCCTTCAGCTTTTCTCTCTTACCCCAGGCCTGCTTCCGCTCCCCCCTTGGCTGGGTAGGATACATAGGTGTGTCTGTGTAAGTTTTATAAGAGATCTACAGATTCTTTTCTTTCAACTTCCTTCATATGGGCAGCTGAGTATAGACGTTAAACCAACCTCCAATTTCTAGGTCTTTCCCCTCCCAGAAGATACAGTCCTGGAGACAGGGGGCTGGAGAGTAGGAGTTTGCTCTGGGCCTCCCCCTTGGTTGCCTGTTCCAGACTATCTGGCCCAGATTCTGCAGGGTGGGCACGGGGGTTGCCTTGCAGAGTGAAGAGGTTCTGTGGCCTCATTCTTCCATAGCTCCTTTTACACACAGGTCCTTCAGCAACCTGTAGGGGAGGAGGCTGGTGAGGAATACAATGGATGCAGAGTGGGGGGTCCCGTGGGGGAGCTGTCTGATGGGGTGGGGCCACTGGGATGGGGCAGTGGCTCTGGGAGAGGTTGATTGGGGGCACAAATTGGGGATGGGATCCACAGGGGGTGATGGGAAGGAGGACAAACAGGGAAAGGAGGCAATAAAGAGGGCGACTGATGGGGAGGAGGGCCAATCAGCAGGGTAGGATCTGGTTGTTCCCAAGGCCCTGACCACAACAGTACCAAGTTCTGTCCACACCTTCTCCTTAACTCTGCCATTATCTTCACAGAAGATGAGGTGAGTGATAAGACACCTCCCTCTCTAGAAGGCCTGGCCGCCCCATTGCCCTACCATGTAGTAGGTCCGGCGTGGCCACCGCTGCCGTCACCTGGTAGAGCTTACTCTAATTCTAGGCAAAGAACTTCAAGGAAGTATGTGGGTTTTTTTTTTTTTAAGACTAAAGTTTTAAAAATGAAAATAGAAAGTAGCATAGTTATTCCACACAAAGTGGTAGAAAATGCATGAATCTCAAGCATTATACTGGATAAGAAATCCCCCATCTTGTTCAATTACACATATTCTCAGGCATTTGTGTGTGTGTGTATGTGTTTCCCTAAAAGTTTGTAAAGAGTAGCCGGCAAGCCAGAATACTTTCTGAAGCAATTTGTCATTGCTGCTTTTTAGAAGCAAGTTCTGTCTGGAGTTTAACTTCCTGAAGCTCAAAGACACGGTAACAGCATGTTCTTTTATACTTTGAATAACTCCAAGCAGCCAATAACAGTTCATTAAATTTGTCAAAATACTCTTTTATTTAAGAGTGATGACTATGAAAAACTAGGGATCTAGATTGGTTTAACTTTACATAAAATATCTTCTGAAAGTTAGTGAAAGATGCTGGCAGCCTATATTTTGCATCAGAGAAATGGATGGTAATTAGGTGCGGTATTATGCTCTCATCTCATTTATCCACCACAGAGAGGTGCTCTGATTTTTAGCCCCTAAGAACTAAGCTTGGGAAATCTGCTCTTTGGAGTGTGAGTGTAGTGAGGATGCAAAAGAAGCTCTGGTCAGTTCTTCACAAGGCCAGATGATGGCCAAGGAGAGTCCAGCACCCACCCCATCCCCTCCCAACATCCATGGCCCCTCCAGCACCCCCTGGCTGCCCAGCGCCACCCTCAGTGTGTGGACCCCAGGCCTGGCCATGTGCTCTGCTCTAGGACCCATCTGCTACTCTGAATATGAGAGTTTCCCTGTCCTTGTTGTTTGCTCTTCATTACATGTCTGGCTTCCTGTCCCTGAACACTTTCTTCTCCTGCCATCGCAAGCACAGCTCACCACCAGGTTCTGAAAACCCTCCTGTGTCAAGTCAACACAATCCTAATTGCTGTGTGACCCTAATATGAGGCATGGTCCCACTGAAAGAGTTCCCCGCTCCCCTTGTGCCTCAGTTGGAGTGGGGCTTGTCCTTGCCTTCCTCCACCGGCAGGTGGAACCAGGAGGAGAGGCGGCTCAGGCCAGCAGATGTGTACGGGGCTAGAAGCTGGTCCTCTGAAGGCATGGCAGGGACGGCTTTGAGCTGAGGAGGGTCATCGTGGGAAGTGGTTGATCATAGGAACTGAGGGCCAGTCCCTCAGGAGTTTCACTTTCTTCTGGAGCTTCCTGTCCCTGCCACTGTCCTACCGTTAAGACTCAGAGCGGTTAACCTTGACTACAACTTGAGAGTTGGCACAACTTCAAGCCCTCAGTGCCAGTCCCAGCTCTGTGGTTGGGTGAACAGGTGGGTAGGGAGACAGGAGACCCAGACTCCAGTCTTGGGATCCCAGTTGCCTAGGAAGACATGTTCGCCTTATTTTCCTATTAGTTCCTGGCTTCCACAGGCACGGACATCCTACCTTTGAAATGAAATATTCAAATGAACTATTTCTTCTCCTTTTTCCACACCTACTTGAATAGTGACGCCTCGGACAGTCCCTCTGAGACAAAGTTTGGGTTGGGAGTGTACTTTTGTCTGGTTCTTATTATGCTTTTCCAGGGGTGGTTATGGACCCAGTGGTGAGTTCTGCCCTAGGGGCTGACGGAGGCTCCCAGGCTGAAACAGGATGGATACCAACCAGGGGTGGCTGGACCCAAGGTCACTCTGAAGAGGGGTGCTAAGCGGGGTAGTGGAGGAACAATATTTGACATTGGATCCAAGCATCAGGTGTGAGGTTCAAGGCTAGCGTTGAAATCAGAGTTTAGGATCATGGGAGAAGGAGGGGGTGTGGTGCTGTGAGAGGAAATGGTTTGGAGGGAGGGCTGCAGACAAAGATGAAGATGCAGGGAGCGTGTGTTCATTGGCTGTTCATCTTAGTGAAGGAGGGGCCGTGTAGTCCATCATATTGCTCATCAACTCACCTTCAAATTTGGACCTGCCATTGGACGCACATTCAGTGCCCAGCATAGAGCCTGCACGGGGGGTGCTTGTCCCTTTCTACAGAAGAAGTATGAAGCCTTTGGGAGTTTGGTTCCATAATATTAGACCTTATCCTTTTCAGGGGTCCTGAACAGTGGACGTGCTGCTGTCCAGGGGGAGGTTCTGTTTGTCACGGTGACATGAGGACAAACGCGTGCTAGCAGTGGGGCGAGGTGCTCAGGGATGTTAGATGACCTGGAACACAAGGTCTCTCCCTGGGGAGAATTAGCCCACATCCTGCTGGACACCCACAGAGGTGAAACCCCCACTAAGAGTTGCCTACTTCCTGCAGAAGCTCAAAATGTTCTGGGCATGGGTTTACTGTGCACTGAACTTTCAAGGAATGCAGCTATCCAGGGGAAAGGAGGGACGACGGTACCGTCTTTTTCGTTCAGGACTCTCCCTGCAGTTCCTCACCGTTTCTGGAAATCGCGTCACCTGCGGCTACACTGCTTACGGCGCCTGAGTCCCCAGATGACACCCTGCAAAAGCCTCCCTGCAGGGCTTTGCCTTCGGGCCAGTCCGATGTGTATGTATGGACAGAGCTGTTGGCTTTGACTTTAAAATGTTAAATATGAAGGGAAAGTATTGACAACTACTGCTCTCTCTTTTTAAAAATATTTTATTGTCTATGCGGTTAGAATAGCTAAGAGTCAAAACAGCCCAAGTGCCCATCAGTAGATGAGTGGACTGAAAAACCGGTACATTTACACAATGGAATACTACACAGCAGGAAACGAGAAGGAATTCCTGCTTCTTGTGACAACATGGATGGAACTGGAGACTATCATGTGAAGTGAAATAAGCCAGTCGCTGAAAGACAAATACCATAGGATCTGACTTATAAAAGAAACCTGATGAACTAAAGCAACTACTTCTCTTAAGTCCACACGTATTCATAGTATAAGCCTTTGGTTATCCATCACACCTTGAGGGTAGGTGTACCTGGCAGTGGCCCATTGAAACACAGATTATTTTATTATAAATTATTTAACTTTTCACTTCTCTCTATGTTATAGGGCACTCTAGTGATCTTATTTTTTTTGGAACGGTGTGCATGGTTATGTTATATAAGCTATGAAATTCATGAACGGTCAGTAAGGAGGACGTTATAAAGTGTTTATTTTGAAAAGGGGGCATGGGTCCCAAGGCACTGCTCTGTGCCCTGGCCCCCGTCTGCGCCTGGCCTTCCCCGTCTGTCTGTCCTTCCCCCGGAACGGCCTGGGGTCTGACCGTGATGTTCCTCTAACGCAAATTATATTCTGAGCGAGAACTCACAGAGATTCAGGGCCTACGATTTTATTTAAAACATAACATTTTCCTTTGCTTTAAAAAAGATGAATCCTTTGCATAAGTATGTTTTCCTTTACCCATCATGCCTGTGAAATCTTTATGGAACTCACGGCTGACTTTGGACCCTTTGAGATCCAGGACGGAGAAGTAGTCCCTCCCAGGCCGATGTTTTCCCAGGGACCAGGAACAGGGCTCCCCACAGCCCCTTTCGCAGCTTCTCAGCTGAGGAGGTCAGGTGGCTGTGCCCGGCTCCTTGCCAGATTGCTGTGTCTGCCAGACGCTTGCCCCTGTAGCATCGTGGGAACCACGAGAAACCTCAGCACCCCTGGCCCTGGGGAGGATAATGGGGCCCTTGATCATTTGAAGAAGTCTGTAGATTGTCTCTTGCCAAAATTACCCTGTGAAAGGTAATTACTTCTGGAACATGTTCCCTCGGGCCCTCCTCTTGCAGCCCCCTTTTGACCTGTGACCTCCCAGCCCTGTGGCAGGGTGCCAGCAAATGTCCATTTCCACCCCTGACCCTGCTCTGCTGCTGGGAGTGGTGGTCTCCCCCGTGGAAGCAGACAGACAGGACTGAAGGGCAGCAGGAGCGGAGCAGGTGAAACCCTGGCCACGTGGAGAACCCGTCCTCGCTGGGTGGCCTGTGTCATCTGTCCTGGGCACTTACCTGAGTGGGGGGCGAAACCCACTTCTTATCTTTTTCCAGCCTGGCTCTGCTCCTCTGTCTCAGAATCCAAGCACTGTATGCAGTCATAACCTCTCCGTTCCACTATGCTGAGCGTGTGGAACTGAGGTGGCATGCCGTGAATGCACGTGTCCCATTTGCACATCGCTGTGTGTGCTCACGGATGACTCAGCTGTTGGCTTGTTCACGGACTCAGCCAGGATTGGCGGAGCACCTGCTCTGTGCCAGCACTTCTCCGGTCTCTGGAGATGCCGCGGTGAGTGAGACCATCATCGCTTCCCTCGCATCTTTAAAGGCACTAATACATAGATTATATCATTGATGCCGACAAGTGACCGCAGGGAAAATATAGACAGGCATGAAAAAAAATAACAGGGACTTACATAGACGGGGCGGGCCCCTTGGTGAAGAGGTGGCATTTGAAGTGGGATCTAGCAATTAAGTTTCTGGACAAGTGAGGAACTGAGGAGTGTATGGCAAACAGAGGGAACAGAATGTGCAAAAAGCTTAAGGTGAGAAGGTGCTTGGTGTGTGTGACTCAAGGGGAGCCAGTGGGCCTGGAGCCCGGCTCACCCAAGAGGAAAGTGGTGTCGGGTGAGGTCAGGAAGGCAGGCCGGGGCGGATCATGCAAAGCCAGTGGGGTAATTTTTTAATTTGTCCACACAAATTCTTTGGTACGAATCCCTTCAGAAGGTGAATCCTAATTCCCCTCCCCTTAAGTGCAGCCTATACTTGATGTCTAGAACGTGGTGGAAGCGATGGAGTGTGGTGTTCAAAAGCAGGACAGAAAACTGCAT